>JAQZBX010044953.1:0-21198 GCA_029593785.1 Cabassous unicinctus
GAAATTTTGTAATTAAATCCAATTCATTCATACAAAGAAAGCAGAATCCACATATACATACAGAAAGCGCTGGAACTCAGAATATACAGCTCCCAAACTCAAAATTTCTCCTATGGCTTGTGAAAGTCTCTTCCCACACAGGAGAGAAAAGGCATTGGTAAGGACTATTAGTTGACACAGAGGAATTCAACTATTCACAAGATCATGGGGTAGAGGAATGGTTCATAAAAATAAAGACCTAGTCCATCAAGCAGAACATACAAACCTTCATTCTATGCACACATGATTAAAGGATGCAACAGTGAAGAGAAAGAAAAAAAGCACCACTTTAGAGAAATAGGTAATTCCAAAATTTCCTGTTTGATGCCCAATTACCTTGTTTCCATTAATCAATTTTTTTGTGATGGATATCATTCATACATGAACATACAAAAACGTGTAGTGAAGAGGAAAACACATGACCTTACAATATGAAGGGTCAAAACAGCTTACGGGTGACATATGCACATCTGTCAAGGCGGAACTTGAATTGTGAGTCATTTTTTCAAAGTTGGCCAGACGGTCTTACAAACAAGCCTAATAAGTATGAATGATGAGGCACATTTTGTTTATATTTTCTAAATCACTTATATATTTGAAACAAATCTGTTTCAATGATAAATATTAGACCAAATCTTATATACCCAATGTATACAATCCATGGTGATTGGTATATTCACAGAGGTGTGCATTCATTTCTTCAATATTAAACACACTCAATATTTGTATAATAATTATATTAAAGAAAGAAAATCCAGAAGAACAAAGAAGAAATTATTTACCTCTCAAACCCTTTGTTGACAATTCCACATATAGGCATTTTTCTGGGACTCCCTGAAAAAAAATTTTTGGTTATCTATCCATTCCTTTAATATATGATCACATACCACAACATGTGGAGAAAGGTACCAATGAATGGCCTTTTTAATGGTGATGCAAACATCTTTAATATAAAATTATATATTGAAATGGATATAAGTTTGACAGAAAATTTAAATTTTAAAAGGGAGTGAAATTTGATCAAATTAATATAGTCAATGATAAAAAAGATATAGTATCAGACAAACACTTAGAAAAGGAAAATAATTTATCTGATATAATGAAAATAAATTAAAACAAAATATTATTTACATTATATGTAGAACACTCAGATGTAATAATCTCTCAAGACATGAAATAATTTGTTTTGTTTACCATGCAATTTCCATTAATGCATTCACTCTTTTTGAGTAAAAAATTCCTGTTTGTGAATATCCCATATCCCATTGGCAAAAATTCCCACACATATCAAGATCACTAGGAAAAACATCATACTTCCAATGAGAGATACTCAGAGCAATGGAATCCAAGGGCAGAGGAAGAAATGAGAATTGAATTAGAAACTATTGTCATCTCAATAGAGGATCAACATTATCAAAAGTCACTAGACACCTGATACATCAATTTTGGAGATGCAGAGTAATTATTTGGAAGTCGGGGGCATTGAGGATGGGATCTTTAGAAAAGTCAGCAGCAGGGCAGCAGGCACTGCTAAAAATAGAAAAGAAAGAGAAGAAAGGAATCCTGGCAAAAAGAAATTGCACCCTAATACACAAAATTAGAAATAAAAGGATAAAAAATCCCCTAGCCAACTCAGAATTATGTGGAAAATTAAAATACAAGAATCTTTAAAACAGGCACACCATATACAAACAACTTTCCAGAAACTTGGGAAAGTTTCCAAGGGCTTGGAAAATAGTTTTGAATATATGTTATGGTCTGTGGCTAAGGGGGAATAGTGTCATGATATTTTATCATGATGTTAGAAATATACACCATGGTGTCATGTGATGCTCAAATAAAGTTTTATAGGTATGGTGATCAAGTGCATAAATGTTTTGTTAGTGTACAGATTCTTTCAAAAGGTTTGCATATACAGAAATAAGAATGTGGCAGTATCGACGTGAAATCTAGATATACCTCAGATTATGATAATAGTCTCTCATATCCAAATTTGTTGTATATAGAAATGAAAAAAATTTTAAACACACGGTGAAATACAATTTTAAAAGAATAGGTAAATATCAAATGTCAGCTAGAAAAAAAAATTGCTTTAAGAGAAAGAATTTTTCCAAACACCATATCAATGCTAATTGGGAATAAAACATTTTTAGACCTTTTAAATAGTAAATTCTTTCAAATTTAGGTGCTTCAATGATATGAGTTAGGGTGGATGGCCTTATTCAAACAAATTTTTGGAATTGATTTTCTTCCTAATTGTTGATGTAATAATATTAAACTACTTTAACCTGGAGAAAAGAAATCAGAGGAATCAATTTCTTCTCAGTGATTCCTCCACTTTTTAATAATCAAAATTTTAAATAGATAATTCAGAGGAAATCATTTCACATGATTTCAAGATTGTTTACTGAATGGTTAGGAGGCTCCAGGTTTTGTTTCAAGAAAGCATTTCCTGATTTTCTGGTTATCTTTGTGTTGTTCTCCAGTGAAGGGGGATTGTGTTGTAGGTATCCATATATATGTGTGTTCTTATGCCATATTGTAATTTTTTTAGAAAGAATTGAATTAAAATCAAACTCGTTCTTACAATGAAAGCAGAATCCACAGATACACAAAGAAAACGCTGGAACTCAGAATAAACAACTCCCAAACTCAAAATTTCTCCTATGGCATGTGAAAGTTTCTTCAAGCACAGGAGAGAAAAGTCACTGATAAGGTCAATAAGTTGACATAGAGGGAGTCAACTGTTCACAAGATATGGGGGAGAGGAATGGTTCATAAAAATAAGGACCTAGTCAATCAAGGAGAATGTACTGCCATATATTGTATGCAAAAGTGATTATAGAATATAACACTGAAAAAGAATAAAAAAGAACCACTTTATAGAAATAGGTAATTACAAAATATCCTGTTTGACTCACAACACCCTCTTTCTCTTCATCATTTTTTTTAGCGACAGATATCATTTATACATGAACATACAAAAACTTGTAGTGAAGAGCAAAAGAAATGCCCTAACAAAATCAAGAGGCATTACTCCTTATAGTGCACCTTTGTACACATCTCAAGGAGTAAATTGAATTGTGAATCTTTTTAAAACTTGTCCAGAACACCTTTCAAACACGACTAATTAGTGTGAACGATGCCACAGTTTTGTATGCTTTTTCTGACATCATGAATATTTTTTGAAACAAATCTGATTCAAAGTTAAATATTATACCAATATCCTATTTATCCAATTTGTACATTTCCTATTGCTTGTAATATTCACAGAGGCATGCATTGTACTCTTCCATCATTATTAAATACTTTCAATACTTCTATTATACTTATAATAAAGAAAGATATCCAAATGAACAAAGAAGAATTTATTCACTTCTCAAACCCTTTGTTGACAATGCCATGCATAGATATTTTTGGAAGTTCTTGAAAAAAAGATTTTTAATTATCTATCCATTCTATTGATATATGATCACATACCACATAATGTGGAGAAAGGGAGAAATGAATGGCCTTCTTAAACATGTTGCAAATGTCTCTAAAATAAAATTATACACTGAAATGGATATTTTTGACAGAAAATGTAAATTTTAAAGGGAGTGTAATTTGGTTAAATTAATATAATCAATGATAGGAAAGTGATAGCATGGCATAAACACTTCTAAAGGAAAATAAGTAGTCTGACATAATGGAAATTAATATTTGAAAAATTCTAATTATTTTATTCCAGGATTAACATTCGGGCATAATTTCTTCTTGGCATGATTAATTTTTTTTTTTGATCATCAAATTTCCTTTAAGGCATTCATTCTTTCTGAGAAAAAAGTTTCTCCTTGGGAATTGCCCATATCCCATTGGCTCAAATTCCCACACATAACAAGATCACTCAGAAAACCACCGTGTATCCAACCAACAAACTCAGAGCAATGGAATCCAAGGGCAGAGCAAGAAATCAGGATAGAATGAGAAACGATTGTCATCTCAATGGAGGGCTAACATTATACAAAGTAACTAGAGACCAGATACATTAAATTTAATGGTGTAGACTAAATATTTGGAACTCAGGGCATGGAGGATGTGATCTCTGGAAAAGACAGCTTCAGGAGAAAAGACAATTATAAAATAGAAAAGAAAGAGAAGATAGGAATCATGGAAAGGAAACTGCACTCTAATTCTCAGAATTAGAAAGAAAAGAAAAAAAAATCCACTAGCCATCTCAGGACTATGTGGAAAAATTTAAAATACAAGAGTCTTTTAAACAGACACACCAATACATGCAACTTTCCAGATATGTTGAAGGCAGTGCTTGAAAAATAGTTTTGAGCATATGATATGGTCTCTGGCTAGGGGGAAATTACGTTATGATATTTTATCATGATGTAAGAAATATTCCAACAAGTTGTCACATGATGCTAGAGGAAACTGCTATGGGTATGCAGATTGAGTGCATAAATGTTATGTTAGATTACAGATTCTGCTAAAAAATATGTTTTACAGAAAGAGGAATGTGGAAGTTTGGAGGTGAAAAATAGATATAACTCAGATTAGGATGATACTCTCTCACATGCAAATTTGCTGTATTTAAAACACAAAATTAATTTTAGAGTACTCAGAAAATACAATTTTAAAGGAATGATTGAGTGTCATTTATCATCTATGAATAAATCTTTACTTAGAAAGAATATTTCCACATAATGTCAATGCTAATTGAAAATGAAACATTTTAGTCCTTTTAAATAGCAAATTCTTTCTAATTAACAGGCTTCAGTGATATGAGTTTGTTTGGAATGACTTTTTTCACATTAATTTTTGGAGCCAATTTTCTTCCTTATTGTTGATGAAAGAATGTTAAACTACTCTAACTTGGAGAAAAATAAACAGAGGAACCCAAATTGTCCTCAGTTATTCCTCAATTTTTTTTAATAATCACAAATTTAATTCAATAATACAGAGGAAATCATTTTGCATGACTACATGATTGTTTACTGAATGGTTAGGAGACTCCATGTTTGTTTTAAGAAAGGCTTTGCTGAATTTCTGGGCATCCTTTTGTCATTTTCCAGTGCAGTGCAATGGCGATGTAGGTATTCATATATATATGTGTTCCTATGCCATATTGTAATTTTTTATAAAGAATTGGAAATAAAATCAAACATTCTTTTAAAGAAAGCAGAAACCACAGATACACAAACACAACGCTGGAACTCAGAATAAACAGATCTCAAACTCAAAATTTCTCCTATGGCTTTTGAAACTCTCTTCACATATAGGAGAGAAAAGTCACTGGTAAGGTCTGTTAGTTGATAAAGAGGGAGGCAAGTATTCACAAGATATCATGGTGCAAAAAAATGGTTCATAAACATAAGGACCCAGTCCATCAAGGAGAATGTACTGCCATCCATTCTATGCACACGTTTATAAAATTCAATAATGAGGAAAAACAGAAAAAGGACATCTTTATAAAAATTGGTAATACAAAATTTCCTGTTGGACTCACACTATCCTCTTTCCTTTCCTCAATTTTTTAGCAATGGATATCCTTCATATATGAACATACAAAAACTTGTAGTGAAAAACAAAACACATGACCTTAAAAAATAAGGGGGCATAACTCCTTACATTGCACCTATGCACACATCTCAAGGAGGAAATTGAATTGTGAAACATTTTTTAAAACTTTGCCATACCGTGTTTCCAACACGACTAATGAGTATGAATGAAGCCACAATTTTGTGCTGTTTCTGACATGAACAATAATTTTTAAAGCAAATCTCTTTCAATGATAAATATTAAACCAATATACTATTGATCCAATGGGTACATACCCTGGTGATTGGTATATTCACAGAAATGTGCACTGCTATCTTCAATCATTATTAAACCCTTTCAAAATTTCTCTACTAAGTATAATATAGAAAGAAAATCCAGATGAACAAAGAAGAAATTATTCACCACTCAAAACCTTTGTGACACTGCCATGTAGATATGTTTTTCTGGTCGATCTCAAAAAAAGCTTTTTGGTTATCCATCCATTCAATTGATATATGATCACATATCACATCATGTGGAGAAGGAGTACAATGTATAGCTTTCTTAAACGTGCTAGAAATGTCTTTAATATAAAATTCCACACTGAAATGGATATGTTTGATGGAAATTGTAAATTTTTAAAGACAGTGAAATTTGGTTAGATTTAATATGATCATTGATATGAAAGAGATAATATGGAAGAAACACTTATAAAGGAAAATAATTAGTCTGATATAATGTAAAATAATATAAACAAATTTCTAAATATTTTATTCCAGGAGCAACATTTGGGAATAAGTTAGAGGCATGAAATAATTTTTTATTTATTATTTAATTTCAATTAAACATTCTTTATTTCTGAGAAAAAAACTTCCCCTTGATTAATTCCCGATATCCCATTGGCTCATATATCCACACATATCAAGATGACGAGGAAAACCATGGTATTTCCAATGAGAGAGACTCAGAGAAATGGAATCTGAGGCATAGGAAGAAGTGAGAATTGAATGAGAAACTATTGTTATCTGAATGGAGAGCCAACGTTATCAAATTTCGCCAGTCACCAGATACATCCATTTTAGTGCTACAGAGTAATTATTTGACAATAGGGGGCATGGAGTATGAGATCTTTGGAAAAGGCAGTATGAGGAGAGTAGGCACTTCTAAAAATGGAAAGAAAGAGAAGAAAGGAATCCTGGAGAAAAGAAATTGCACCCTATTTCTCAAAATTAGAATTAAAATGAAAAAAAATCCACTAGAAAACTCAGGACTATGTGGAAAACTTAAAACACAAGAGTCTTTAAAGCAGACACACCACATATGCACAACTTTCCAGACATGTTGAAGGCAGGGTTTGGAATATAGTTTTGAATATATGGTATGGTTTATGGCTAGGGTTAAATAATGTCATGATATTTTATCATGATGTAAGGAATATTCCACCACAGTGCCATATGATGCTTGAAGAAAGTTTAATGAGTATGATGATCGAGTGCATAAATGTTTTGTTGGTTTACAGATTCTATTAAAATGTGTATTTACAGAAACAAGAATGGGGCTTTTAGAGGTGAAAACTAGATATAACTCAAATTAGGATGATAGTCTCTCATACCCAAATTTGTTGTATTTAAAGAAGATAAACTAAATTTCTCAGTAAAATAGTTTAAAAGGCAGGCTAAATATCTATTACCATCCACTAAGAAATCTTTACTTAGAGAGAAAGAATTTTCCAAACACACCGTGTCAAAGCTATTTGGAAATGAAACTTTCTAGCCCTTTTAAATAGTAAATTTTTTAAATTTAGAGACTTTGTTGAAAAGAGATTCTGTGGAATGCCATTTTCAAATAAGATTTTAGAACCGATTTTCTACATAATTGTTGATGAAATAATGTTAAATACTCTAACTTGGAAAGAAATAATCGGAGGAAACCAAATTCTCCTCAGTGATCCTCGTTTTTTAATAATCACAAATTTAAATCGATAATTCAGAGGAAATCATTTTACATGAGTCCATGATTGTTTACTCAATGGTTAGGAGGCTCCAGGTTTTGTTTCAAGAAAACATTTCTGAAGTTCTGGAATCTTTGCATCATTTTCCAGTGCTCTGGGACTGTGATTCATGTAATATATATGAATGCTCTTATGCCATATTGCAATTTTTTAAAGAGAATTGAAATAAAATCCAATTAATTCTCACAAAGAAAGCAGAATCCACAGATGAAACCCTGGAACTCAGAATAAACAGTTACCAAAATAAAAGTTTCCCCTATGCCTTGTGAAAGTCTCTTCCCAAACAGGAGAGAAAAGGGATTGGTAAAGACCATTAGTTGACAATGAGGGAATCAACTGTTCACAAGGTATCATTGGGGAGTGGAATGTTTCATAAAAATAAGTACCTAGTTAATCAAGTAGAATGTACTGCCATCCAGTCTATGCACACATGTTTTTAGAATTCAATGATGAAGAAAAAACAGAAGGACCACTTTAGAGAAATAGGGAATTCCAAAATTTCCTGTATGACTCACACCACCCGCTTACCCTTCTTCAAATTTTTAGCGATGGATATCATTCATACATAAATATATAAAAACTTGTATTGAAGAGCAAAACACACGAACTTACATTATAAAGGAGCATAACTCCATACAGAAGACATATGCACACATCTCAAGGAGAAACTTGCATTCTGAGTCATTTTTTAAATCTTCGCCAGACCATCTTTCAAACATGTCAAATAAATAAGAATGATGCTGCACATTTTGTTTACATTTTCTGATATCATGAATGCTTTTTGAAACAAATATGTTTCCATGATAAATATTAAACCAATGTCCTATTTACCCAATTTGCGCAATCCCTGGTGATTGGTATATTTACCGAGATGTGCATTCCTGTCTTCAATATTAAACCCATTTATTATTTCTATAGTAATTATAATAGAGAAAGAAAATCCACATTAACAAAGAAGAAATTATTCATCTCTCAAACCCTTTGTTGACACTGCCATATATAGGTGTTTCTCTGGGTGTCCTTGAAAAAATTTTTTCGTTATGTATCCATTCCATTGATATATGAACACATCACATCATGTGGAGAATGGTAGCAATGAATGGCATTTTTAGAAGTGTTGCGGAAGTCTTTAATATAAAATTACATACTGAATTGGATATAAGTTTGACAGAAAATGTAAATTTTATAATGGAGTGAAATTTGATTAGAATTAATATAGTCAATTATAAGAAATAGATAGTATGGCACAAATACTTATAAAGAAAAATGATTCATCTGATACAATGGAAATAAATTAAAACAAAATTCTAATTATTATATTATAGGTAGAACATTCAGATATAATAATCTCTCAAGGCATGAAATTTTTTTTTTTATCATGCAGTTTTCATTAAGGCATTCATTCCATGTGAGTAAAAGTTTTCTCTTTGGGAATTGCTCATATCCCATTGCCACAAATTCCCACACATAACAATATCCCTAGGAAAACCATCGTATTTCCAATGAGAGAAAGTCAGAGCAAATGAATCCAAGGGCAGAGGAAGAAATGAGAACAGAATGAGAAGCTATTGTCCTCTTAATGGAGGGCTAGCTTTATCAAAAGTGATGACACACCAGATACATCAAATTTTAGTGCTGCAGATTAAGTATTTGGAACTCAGGTGCATGGAGGATGGGATCTTAGGAAAAGATAGCCTCAGGAGAAAATGCAATGCTAAACATAGAAAAGAAAGAGAAGAAAGGAATCCTGGAGAAAATAAACAGCACTCTAATTCTCAAAATAAGAATGAAAAGAAAAAACAAAATTCCACAAGCCAACTCAGGACTATGTAGAAAAATTTAAACACACGAGTCTTTAAAACAGATACACAAATACACACAACTTTCCAGACATTTGGAAGGCAGGGCTTGAAAAATAGTTTTGAACATATTGTATGGTCTGTGGACAGAGGGAAATAATGTGATGATAATTTATCATGATATAGGAATTATTCCACCACGCTATCGTGTGATGCTTGAAGAAAGTTTTATGAATATGATGATCAAGTGCAAAAATGTTATGTTTTAGGATTTTGTTAAAAAATGTGTATTTACAGAAAAAATAATGTTGCAGTTTGTAGGTGAAAAGTAGATATAACTCAGATTACGATGATAGTCTCTCATATCCAGACGTGGTGTGTTTAAAAAAGAAAAAAATATTAAGTACTCAGAAAATACAATTTTTAAAGAATGGTTAAATATCTATGATCATCTACTAATAAATCTTTACTGAGGGAGAAATAATTTTTCCACACACCGTATCAATGCTAGTTGGAAATGAAACTTTTAAGCCCTTTTAAATAGTAAATTATTTAAAATTAAGATGCTTCAGTGGTATTAGTTTGTGTGAAATGCATTTTTCAAATAAATTTTTTGAACCGATTTGGATCCTAATTGATGAAATAATGTTAAAATCCTCTAACTTGGAGAAAAATAATTGGAGGAAAACAAATTCTTCCCAGTTGATTCCTCTTTTTTTTAATAATTACATAAATAAATTGATAATTCAGATGATTTCATTTTACATTCATTCATGATTGTATAGTGAATGGTTAGGAAGCTCCAGGATTTGTTTCAAGAAGTCTATCCCAATTTTCTGGATACCCTTGTGTTGTTCTCCAGCGCAGTAGGATTGTGATGTAGGTATTCATATATATGTGTGTGTGTGTGTGTGTGTGTTCTTATGCCATACTTCAATTTTTAGAAAGAATTGAAATAAAATACACAAACAAAAAGCTTTAATTCAGAATAAACTGCTTCAAAACTCTAAATTTCTCCTATAGCTTGTGAGAGTCTCTCCCCCAACAGGAGAGAAAAGGGATTGCCAAGGACCATTAATTGACAAAGTGTGAGTCAACTCTTCACAAGATATCATGGGGTAGATGAATGGTTCATAAAAATAAGGACCTAGTCCATCAAGTGGAATGTACAGCCCTCCATTCTATGCACACCTGATTATGGAATCCAATAATGAGGAAAACAAAAAATGATCCACTTTAGAGAAAAAGGTAATTCCAAAATTCCCTGTTTGACTCACACCACCCTCTTTCCCTTCATCAATTTTTTAGCGACTTATATCATTCAAACATGAAAATACACAAACTTGTAGTGAAGAGGAAAACACACTAGGTTACAATATAAAATGGTATAACTCCTTACAGTAGATCAATGCACACATCTCAAGGAGGAATTTGAATAGTGATTCATTTTTAAAAATTTGGCCAGTCTCTCTTTCAAACAAGTCTAATAAGTATAAATGATGCCACACTTTTGTGGGCTTTTTCTGAAATCAACAATATTTTTTAAAAAACAAATCGGTTTCAATGATAAATATTAAACCTATATCCTATTTATCCAATGTGTACATTCCCTGGTAAATAGTATATTCACAGAGGCATGCATTCCTCACTTCTATATTGAACCCATTCAATTTTTCTATAATAATTATAATAAAGAAAGAAAATTCATATGAACAAAGAAGAAATTATTCATCTCTCAAATCCTTTGTTGATACTGATATATATAGGGGTTTTTATGGGTGCCCTTGAAAAAAATTTTTTGGTTATCTATCCATTCCTTTGATATATGATCACATACCATATCATGTTGAGAAAGTAGCAATGAATGGCATTTTAAACATGTTGCAACCATTTTTAATATAAAATTATATACTGAAATGGACATGTATGAGAGGAAATGCAAATTTTAAAATGGAGTGAAATTTGGTTAAATTTAATATCAGTGATAAAAAAGAAATATTATGCACAATCACTTATAAAGGAAAATAATTCATCTGATATAATGCAAAGAAATTAAAATAAAATTCTAATTTTTGTATTTTAGGTAGAAGAGTCATAGGTAATAATATCTCAAGGCATCAAATATTTTTTTTTGCCATTCAATTTCCATTAAGGCATTCATTCTTTCTGAGAAAAAAATTCTTCTTTGGGAATTGCCCATATCCCATTGGCACAAATTTCCATACATAACAAGATCACCAGGATAACCATGGAATTTCCAATGAGAGATGCTCAGAGCAATGTAATGGAAGGGCAGAGGAAGAAATGAGAATAGAATGAGAAACTATTGTCATCTCAATGGAGGGCCAACATTATCAAAAGTCACCAGACACCAGATATATCCATTTTAGTGCTGCAGATTAATTATTTGTAAATCTGGGGCATGGAAGATGGGATCTTTGTTAAGAGCAGCAGCAGGAGTTTAGGAACTGCTAAACATAGAAAATAAAGAGAAGAATGGAATCCTGGAGGAAAGAAATTGCAACCTAATTCTCAAAATTAGAAAGAAAAGGGAAAAAAAACCACTAGCCAACTCAGAACTATGTGGAAAAAATAAAACACAAGAGTCTTTAATACAGACACATCACATACACACAACTTTCCAGACATGTTGATGGCAGGGCTTGGAAAATGGTTTGAAACCATGGTATGGGCTGTGTCTAGGGGAGAATAATGTCATTATATATTATCATGATGTAAGAAATATTCCACCACGGTGTCATGTGATCTTGAAGGATATTGTGTGAGTATGAAGATTGAGTGCATAAATATTTTGTTAGTATACAGATTCAGTTAAAAATGTGTATTTGCAAAAGAATGGGGTAGTTTGGAGTTGAATACTACATATAATTCAGATTAGGATGATAGTCTCTTTTATCCAAATTTGGTATATTTAAAAATAAAAAAATTAAAGTACTTGGGAAATTACAAGTTTAAAATATAGTTGAATATCTAATATCATCTACTATTAAACCTTTACTCAGAAAGAAAGAATTTTTCCACACACCGTGTCAATGATAATTGGAAATTAACATTTTACCCCTTTTAAATAGTAAATTTTTTAAAATTAAGAGGCTTCAGTGATATGAGGTTGAGTGGCTGCCTTTTTCAAATAAATATTTGGAACCGATTTTCTTCCTAATTATTGATGCAATAATGTTAAACTTCTCTAACATGGAGAAAAATAATCGGAGGAACCCAATTATTCTCAGGGCTTCCTCCGTTTTTTAATAATCACAAATTTAAACGGATAATTCAGAGGAAATCATTTTCAATGACTTCATGATTGTTATTGAATGGTTAGGAGGCTCTAGGTTTTGTTTCAAGAAAACCTTTCCTGATTTTCTGGATATCTTTGTGTCATTCTCCAGTGCAGTGGGATTGTGATGCATGAATACATACATATATATAAGGGTTCTTATGCCTATTGTAATTGTTTAGAAATAATTCAAATTAAATTGAATTCATTCTTATAAAGAAAGTAGAATCCACATATGCACACAGAAAACGCTGGAACTCAGAATAATATAAGTATTCTTATGTCATATTGGAATTTTTTAGAAAGAATTGGAAATAAAATCAAACTTATTCTTACAAAGAAAGCAGAATCCACATATACACAAAGAAAACGCTGGATCTCAGAATAAACAGCTCCCAAACTCAAAATTTCTCCTATGGCTTGTGAAATCCGTGTCCCACAAGGAGAGAAAAGTCACTGCTAAGGTACAGTTTTTGAAAAAGAGGGATTCAACAATTCACAATATAGGATGGGGGAGATGAATGTTTCATAAAAATAAGGACTTAGTACATCAAGGAGAATGTACTGCCTTCCAGTCTATGCACACATGATTATAGAATCCAACAATGAAGAAAAACCAAAAAAAGGAACACTTTAGAGAAAGAGGCAATTGCAAAATTTCCTGTTTGACTCACACTGCGCTCTTTCCCTTCATCAATTTTTAAGCGACGGATATCATTCATACATGAACATACAAAAACTTGTAGTGAAGAGAAAAACATATGACATTAGAAAATAAAGGGTCATAACTCCTTACAGTGCACCAATGCACACTTCTCAAGGTGGAAATTGAAATGTCAATAATTTTTTAAAACTTGGCCAGACCGTCTTTCAAACACGACTAATAAGTATGAATGATGCTGCAATTTTGTGTGCTTTTCCTGACATCGAGTATATTTCTTAAAACAAATATCTTTCAATAATAAATATTGAACCAATATCCTATTTATCCAATGTGTGCATTCCGTGGTGATTGGTATATCCAGAGAGGGGTGCATTGTTCTATTCAATCATTATTAAACCCTTTCAATATTTCTATAATAATTATAATAAAGAAAGAAAATCAAGATGAACAAAGAAGAAATTATTCACCTCTCAAAACTTTTTTAGTCACTGCCATATATAGATGTTTATCTGGGTGTCCTTGAAAAAAAATTTAGGTTATCTATCCATTCCATTGATATATGATCACATACAACATCATGTGGAGAAAGGTAGCAATGAATTGCCTTTTTAAATGTGTTGCAAATACCTTTATATAAAATTATATACTGAAATAGATATGTTTGAGAGAAAATGTAAATTTTAAAAGGGAGTGAAATTTGGTTAGATTTAATATAGTCAATAATAAGAAAGAGATAGTATGGCACAAATACTTCTAAATGAAAATAATTCATCTGATATAATTGAAAGAAATTAGATCAAAATTCTAATTATTATTTTACAGGTATAACATTCAGATATAATAATCTCTCAAGGCTTGAAATAATTTTTTTTACCATGAAATTTCCAGTAAGGTGTTCCTTCTTTCTGAGAAAAAAATTCCTCTTTGGGAATAGCCCATATCCCATTGGCACAAATATCCAGACATTACAGTATCAATAGGAAAACTATCGTATTTGCAACCAAAAACACTCAGAGAAATGGAATTCAAGAATAGAGGAAGAAATGAGAATAGAATGAGAAACTATTTTCATCTCAATGGAGGGCCAACATTATCAAAAGTAACCAGACACCAGATACATCAAATTTTATTGCTGAAAAACAATTATTTAGAACTCGGGGGGATGGAGGATGGGATCTTTGGAAAAGACATCATCAGGAGAAAATGCATTGCTAAAAATAGAAAAGAGAGAGAAGAAAAGAACCCTGGAGAAAAGAAACTGAAATCTAATTCTCAAAATTACAACGGAAAGGATAAAAAAAATTCTCTAGCCAACTCAGTACTATGTGGAAAAACTTAAAACACAAGAGTTTTTAAACAGACACACCAAATACACACAACTTTCCAGACATGTTGAAGGCAGGGCTTTAAAAATAATTTTGATGATATGGTAAAATCTGTGGCTATGGGGAAATAATGTCAAGATATTTTATCATGATGTAAGAAATATTCCACCATGGTGTTGTGTGATGCTTGAGGAAAGTGCTATGAGTATGCAGATTGAGTGTATAAATGTTATGTTAGTTTACAGATTCTGTTAAAATCATGATTTTACAGAAACAAAATTGTGGCAGTTTGGAGGTGAAAACTAGATATAACTCAGTTTAGGATAATACTCTGTAATATGCAAATTTGTTATATTTAAAAAGCAAAATTAATTTTACAATTCTCATTGAAATAAAATTTTAAAAGAATGGTTAAATATCTATTATCATCTAGTAATAAATTTTTACTTAGAAAGAATTTTTCCACACCCTGTCAATGCTATTTGAAAATGAAATATTTTAGAACTTTAAAATAGTAAATTCTTTAATATTAAGAGGCTTCAGTGACATGAGTTTGTGTGTAATGACTTTTTTGCATAAATTTTGGAACAGATTTTCTTCCTAATATTTAATGAAATAATATTAAACTACACAAATTGGAGAAAAATTATAGGTGGAAACAAATCTTCTAAGGGATTTGTCCATTTTTAATAATCACAAATTTAAAACGATAATACAGAGTTAATCATTTTACATGACTTAATGATTGTTACTGAAATGTTAGGAGGCTCAAGCTTTTGTTTCAAGAAAACAATTTCTGATGTTTTAGATATTTTTGTGTCATTCTCCAGGGCACTGGGATTGTGATTCATGTATCCACATTTATATATATGTGTTCTTATGCTATATTGAAATTTTTTAGAAAGAATTGAAATAAAATCAAATTCATTCTTACAAAGAAAGAAGAATCCACACGTACAAATGAAAATGCTGGAACTAAGAATAAATGGCTCCAATCTCAAAATTTCTCCTATGGCTTGTGAAATTCTCTTCCCACACAGGAGAGAAAAGAGATTGGTAAGGACCATTAATTGGCAAAGAGAGAGTCATCTATTCTCAAGATATCATGGAGGAGAGGAATGGTTCATAAAAATAAGGACCTTGCCCATCAAACAGAATGTGCAGCCCTCTTTTCTATGCACATGTGATTATAGAATCCAACAATGAAGAATAAGAAAAAAAAGTCCACTTTAGAGAAATAGGGAGTTCCAAAATTTCCTGTTTGACCCACAACATGCTCTTTCTCTTAATCAGTTTTTTTGCAAAGGATATCATTCAAACATGAACATACACAAACTTGTAGTGGAGAGGAAAACACATGGCCTTACAATATAAATGAGCATAACTCTTTACAGGGGCCCTATGCACATATCTCAAGGATGAACTTGAATTTGAGTCATTATTTAAAACCTGCCCTGACCATTTTCAAAAATGCCTAATAAGTTTGTATGACACCGTACCTTTTGTTTACATTTTCTAACATCAAGAATATATTTTGAAACAAAACTGTTTCAATGATATATATTAAACCATTATCCTATTTACCCAATGTGTACATTCTGCGGTGAATAGTATATTCACAGAGGAGTGCATTTTGCTTTTCAATATTAAACACATTAAATATTCTTTAATGATTATAATAAAGCAATAAAATCCAGATGAGCAAAGAAGAAATTATTCACCTCCCAAACCCTTAATGACACTGCCATATATAGGTGTTTTCTGGATGTCCTTGAAAAAAAATTTTGGTTGTCTATTCATTAAATTGATATATGACCACATACCATATCATGTGGAGAAAGGTAGCAATGAAGGGTCTTTTTAAATGTGTTTCAAACATATTTAATATAAAATTATATCCTGAAATGGATATAAATTTGAGAAAAATATAAATTTTAAAAGGGAGTAAAATTTGGTTAGTGTTAATATATTCAATGATAACAAAGAGATAATATGGCAATAACACTTATAAAAAAATAATTCATCTGATATCATGAAAAGAAATTAAAACAAAATTCTAATTATTATATTAAAGTTAGAACATTCAGACATAATAATCTTTCAAGGCATGAAATAATTTTTTTTTACTGTGCAATTTCCATTAAAGCATTCATTCTTTTTGTGTAAAAAATTCCACGTGTCCATAGAATGGATAGCAGTACATTCTCCTTGATGGACTAGGTCCTTGTTTTAAGGAAACATTCCTCTCCTCCATGATATCTTGTGAATACATGCCTCCCTCTTTGTCTACCAATGGACTTTACCAGTGACTTTTCTCTCCTGTGTGGGAAAAAACTTGCACAAACCACAGAAGAAAATTTGAGTTTATGAGATGTTTATTCTGCATTCCAGCGTTTTATTTGTGTCTCTGTGGAATCTGCATTCTTATAAGAATGAGTTTGATTTTATTTCCAATTATTTCTAAAAAATTGCACTATGGAATACGAACACATATATATATGGATATGCACATCACAAACCAACTGCCTGGAGAATGACAAAAAGATATCCAGAAAATTAGGAAAGACTTTCTTGAAACAAAACCTGGAGAATTCTAAGCATTCAGTCAACAAACATGACATCATGCAAAATGATTTCCTCTGAATTATCGATTTAAATTTGTGATTATTAAGAAATTGAGGAATCACTAAGAAGAATTTTTATTCCTCCTATTATTTTTCTCCAAATTAGAGAAGTTTAAAATTATGTCATCAACAATCAGGACGAAAATCGCTTCAAAAAATTTATTTGTAAAAGGCATTCCCCACAAACTCATATCACTGAAGCCATTTAATTTTAAAGAATGTACTATCTAAAAGGAATAAAAAGTTTCAGTTCCAATTGTCATTGACACAGTGTTTGGAAAAATTGTTTCTCTCTAAGTACATGTTTATTGGTAGATGATAATAGATATTTAACCATTTCTTTAAAATTGTATTTTACCGAGTACTTTAATTTTTTTTCTTTTTTAAATACACCAAATTTGGATATGAGAGACTATCATCCTAATCTGAGTTATATGTAGTTTTCACCTGAAAAATGCCCCATACTTGCTTCTGTAAATACACATTTTAACAGAATTTCTAAACTAAGAAAACACTTATTCACTCGATCATCATACTCAAAAAATTGTCTTCAAGCATCACATGACACTGTGGTTGAATATTCCTTACATCATGATAAAATATCATGACATTATTCCACCTTAGTCACAGACCATACCATATGTTCAAAACTGTTTTCCAAGCTCTGCCTTCAACATGTCTTGAAAGTTTTGTCTATATGGGGTGTCTCTTTTAAAGACTCTTAGGTTTTAATTTTTCCACATTGTCCAGGGTTGGCTAGTGGATTAATTTTTCAATTTAATCCTAATTTTGGGAATTAGGGTGCAATTTCTTTTCTCCAGGTTTCCATTCTTCTCTTTGCTTTCTATTTTACACAGTGCCTACACATCTGCAGTTGTGTTTTCCAGAGATCCCATCCTCCATGCCACCGAGTTCCAAATAATTATTCTTCAGCACTAAAATGGATGTATCTGTTGCCTGGTGAATTTTGATAATGTTGGCCCTCCATTGAGATGACAATAATTTCTCATTCTATTCTCATTTATTCGTCTGCCCTTGGATTCCATTGCACTGAGTATCTCTCATTGGAAATACGTTGGTTTTCCTAGTGATCTTGCTATGTGTGGGAATTTGTGACAATAGGATATGGGCATTTTCCAAAGAATATTTTTTTACTCAGAAAGAATGAATGCCTTAATGGTAATTGCATGGTAAAACAAAATTATACCATGCCTTGAGAAGTTATTATTTCTGAAAGTTCTACATATAATAAAATAATTTGAATTTTGTTTTAATTTATTTCCAATATGTCTGATGAATTATTTTCCTTTATAAGTGTTTGTGCTATAATATCGCTTTCTTAACATTGACTATTATAGATCTAATGGAATTTCACTCCCTTTTAAAATATCCATTTTCTGTGAAACATATATATTTCATTATATAATTTTATATTAAAAATGTTGGTAACATGTTTAAAAATGCCATTCAACTTAAATTTGTGATTATAATAAATGGAGGAATCACTGAGAAGAATTTGGTTTCCACTGATTATTAATCTCCATGTTAGAGTAGTTTCACATTATTTAATCAACAATTATTAAGAAAATCAGTTGTAAAACTTTATTTGAAAAATGCATTCCACACAATTTCATATCACTGAAGCTGCTTAATTTTAAAGAATTTGCTCTTTAAATGGCTGAAAAGTTTCATTTCCAATTAACATTGATAAGGTGTGTGGAAAAATTATTTCTCTCTAAGGGAATGTTTATTAGTAGATGATAATAGATATTAAACCATTCTTTTAAACATTTATTTTACCGAGAGCTTAATATTTTTCTTTTTTAAAAACACCAAATTTGGATATCAGATACTATCATCGTATTCTGAGTTATATCTAATTTTCACCTCCAAACTACCCAATTCTTGTTTCTGCTAATACACATTTTTAACAGTACCTGTAAACTAACAAAACATTAATGCACTCGATTATCATACTCATAAAATTTCTTCTAGCATCACATTACAGCGTGGTGGAATATTTCTTATATCATGATAAAATATCATGACATTATTCCACCTTATCTCAGACTATGCCATATGTTCAAAACTATTTTCCAATCCCTGCTTTCAACATATCTGTAAAGTTGTGAGTATGTGGTGTGTCTCTATTAAAGGCTCTTGTATTTTTATTTTTCTTCATTGTCCTGAGTTGTCTAGTGAATTTTTTTTCCTTTTCCTTCTAATTTTTGAGAATTATGGAGCAATTTCTTTTCTCCTGCGTTCCATTCTTCACTTTCTTTTCTATTTTTAACAGTGCCTACTCTCCTGCTGCTGCCTTTTCCAAAGATCCCATCCTCCATGCCGCTGATTCCAAATAATTACTCTGCATCGCTAAAATGGATGTATCTGGTGTCTGGTGACATTTGATAATATTGGCCATCCATTGAGATGACAATAGTTTCTCTTTTTAATCTCATTTCTTCCTATGCCCTTTGAATCCTTTGCTCTGAGTATCTCTCATTGGAAATACTTTGGTTTTCCTAGTGATCTATTTTGTGGAAATTTGTGCCAATGTGTTATGGGCAATTTACAAAGAGGATTTTTTTACTCAAAAAGAATGAATGACTTAATGGAAATTGCATGGTAAAAATATATATATATATTTCATGCCTTGAGAGATTATTATGTCTGAATGTTCTACTCATAATAGTTAGAATTTTGTTTTAATTTATTTCCAATATATCAGAGTAAATGTTTTCCTTTATAAATATTTGTGCCATACTCTTTCATATCATTCACTATATTAAATCTAACTAAATTTGACTCCCTTTTAAATTTACATTTTCTCACAAAATTATCCATATCAGTATATAATTTTATACTAAAGATGTTTGCAACACATTTAAAAAGGCCATTCATTGCTCCCTTTCTACACATGATGTAGAATGTGGTCATATATCAATGGAATGGATAGATAACCCCAAATTTTTTTTCATGGACACCCAGGAAAACACCTAACTATGGCATTGCAAACAAATTGTTTGAGAGGTGAATAATATTTTCTTTGTTCATCTGGATTTCTTTCTTTATTATAATTATTATTGAAATATTGAATGGGTTTATTGTTGGAGAGAGGAATGCATGCCACTAAGAATATACCAATCACTATGGAATGTACATGTTGGGTAAATAGGATATTGGTTTAATATTTATTATTGAAACAGACTTGTTTGAAAATATATTTGTTATGTCAGAAAATGTAAACAAGGGTGGGGATTCATTTGTATTCATTAGGCACGTTGGAAAGACGGTATGGCCAAGGTTTAAAAAATGACTCACATTTCGAGTTACACCTTGAGATGTGTGCATAAGTGTCCTGTACGGAGTTATGCCCCTTTATATTGTAAGGTCATGTATTTTCCTCTTCCCTACCACTTTCTGTATGTTCATGTATGAATGATATCCGTCGTGGAAAAATTGATGAATGGAAAGAGGGTGGTGTGTGTCAAACAGTAAAATTTGTATTTACCTATTTCTCTAAAGTGGTCCCTTTTTGTTTTTCTTCATTGTTGAATTTTATAATCATGTGTGCATAGAATGTTTGGCAGTACATTCTCCTTGATGGACTAGGCCCTTATTTTTTTGAAACACTCCTCTCCCCCATGATATCTTGTGAATAGTTGACTCCCTCTTTGTCAACTAATGTTCCTTACCAATCCCTTTTCTCTCCTGTGTGGGAAGACACTTTCACAAACCATAGGAGAAATTTTGAGTTTGGGACCAGTTTATTCTGAATTCCAGTGTTTTTTTTTGTGTGTGTGTGTATATGTGTAGTCTGCTTACTTTCTAAGAATGAATTTGATTTTATTACAATTCTTTTAAAAAAATTACAATATGGCATAAGAACACTTATATATATATATATAT
>JAQZBX010044954.1:0-21199 GCA_029593785.1 Cabassous unicinctus
TCTCAACCCATATATTTATGTTTGATTCAATTTTCACTTCCTGTGATATCCCTTTTCATTTCTTTGCTGTACTTTCATCTTTGTTGATTCCTGTAGGTATCTATTTTTGTAAAATGGTGTATGAGTTTATCACTAGGAGACAATGAGACACCAAAAATACACACTTTGCTGTCTGTGCATGAGCTGACTGACAGATGCTCAGTGACCAGTCACCAGCAGACTTTGAAAGAGGTGTTAGACTGATCATTGATCATGATGTGCAGCTTTTATTTATGTAGTGATTTGAGAACTGGGAGATAACAGCAATTACTTATAGCCAATATGTGGTAACAAATTTGAATCGTGTTGTTGGGGGGCTGATGTTATTTAACTAAATTGTGATAACTGAAATCTGTGCATATTGGTACCATGCAAAACGAGAACTAACTGAATATAAAACCTGTAAACACTGGTAGCCAATCTATCTGCTACAGACCCCAAACACTAAAAACATCCGAATTCTTTTCTACATAAAGATTATTTTATTGAGCCAACTGAGATAGCATTTTGGAAGAAAAAAAAAAGTAATTAAAAACCACACCTTGAAATAAAACCAACATAAAAACCATTTTATTAAGAGGATAAACATTCAAAATAAATAAATGGAGTCATTGAACAACCAGAAGAAATTATAGTGGAATTAAATTGGCATATTGTTACATGAAAAATTTAAATACATATGTGTGTAGTTACATGTATGTATGTATCCTGAATAAAATAAAAAGACAACAACAAACACTACCAACAGTGATGTATAAGAGTGTCTGTTTTCCAAGGTTGTTGGTAGTATAGGATATTAAATGAAAATATTTTTCTTGTTAATTTTATAGGGCCAAAATAATAACCATTATTTGGTTATTTAATAACATTATTATTTATTACATACTATTTATTATTTTATTTTATTATAAATGCTTAAATAATTTAAATCATGATTCAAAATAATATTTAATAATTTGCTCCTTTTTATAATTACTGAAAATCTTTCTGCTTGCTAGCTTTATTTTTTCCTTGAATGATTTCTGTATCCATTTGTCCATTTTTAAATGTAATTTTCTATTGGATATGTATGAGCTGTTTTTATGTTAAATACCTTAAATTTTTTGTGTGGGGTGGGTCATATTTTCTGTAATTATTTTTCCAATTGTTGTTGTGATATATTTTTCAGGGGGGAAAGGAAACCCAAAATTGATTTGTTTAGAACTTGTATTGCTGCTATTCCAAGGCTGATTCCTGATGGTATGAGCAGAACTGACCTCATTGAATTGTTAGCAAGGTAAATGAGGATTACTGTTTGTTATGCAGATTTTTATCTTTCTGTTCCTTTAAATTTCTAGTATACCACTGTTACTACTATTACTAAAAAAGTAGTAATAAAGTTTTTTTAATCCTTTATTTGATTTACTTTCTAAACTCCCAATTTCTCTTGTATTTCTTCTTAAACATGTTCTCCCCCCTCGCTTTGAACTTCTAAAGTTCTTCTGGATTCCTCCCCAAATCCTATTTTCCAGTTCTCATAACATATACTCTGATCTGTGTCAAACCTTACTATGGCGATAGTTCTTAAATGAGATTACTTGGGATTTGTGTAACACATTATTCCTTCATGTATGAGCACTACAGTGTATGATGATGCCCAGTTAGCCAGTTAATTATTGTGTTTCCTTCTTCAGTCATTTCTTTAGCGTCTAAGCTGGTCACCAGTTCTCATTTTCATGTTTTCTTCTGTAGCAGAGCCTGTAGAATTCAGGTTTTTGTCTGTTTCCTCTATTAGGTATGCCATAGTTCTATAAAATGAGGAAATAACATTACAACCAAACAATTACACATAACCATTACAAATACCAGCTCTCAAAACTAATTCCATGTAGAAGTGATGGCCCATTGAAAAACTGCTTTGTTGATGTAGTTAGAGATTTCTAAAATCAGGGGTCACAGACTTTTTTTTCTGTAAAGGACCAGATGGTAAATATCTGGGGCCTTGCAGGCATTAGGTCTCCAAGGCAACTAATCATCTCTGTCATTGTTGTGCAAAAACAGATAGACAATAGGTAAAAGAATGGGCATAGCTGTGTTCCAGTAAAACTATTTATCAAAAACAGGTGGCCAGCTAGTCTTGTCCCTTGGGCCATAGTTTGCCAACTCTTGCCCTAGATGGAAACACCAAGAACAATGCCATAATAGAAGAGTGATACTTGACTGTATTGAGAGATGTTTATTGGTTGCTGGGCACTTATCAATAAGACTTAAGTTAAATTCATAATGACTAAACAGTTAATAGACTGCTCCTTTCTGCTCCCTTCTTAGAAATACCTAGCTTTTCACATACCCATGCACCACCCTAGTCTCAACCCTTGCAGATTGCAAGCAGAGATAATATGGTATTTGTCTCCCTTTAGGATTATGAGAGAAAGGAGTTTACTTTGAAACTTTGCACCATGAGATAAATTCATTCCCTTCCCACTGTGTCTCTTAATTTTTGCTGAGAATTAGATATCAGGGTTTCAGAGATTCATGTCAGCATTAGGGAAGGAAAGGAGGTTTGGAGTTACATATAACTTTATTCCTCAAGAAAGCAGTAAACAAATACTGTTCAATTCCACTCTTATTCCTCCCACCTCTTGGTGGATGTTGGAGAAAGAACTCCAGGTAATCTCCCCTATCCCATCCCCTATCCCATACCAAAATGAAACTGCATTTGCAGTGGTCAGGGTTGGGGGAGCCTAGTGAAGGAGCAGATATCACTGAACAGTGAATGACAGTTTTGCTTTGCTGTTTATGTTGTTTGTTTCCCCCATTTGATTCATTTACTAATTAATTTACTTCAGCAGAAAGGAGTATTCTAGGGTCTGTTCTATTTTGTCCCCTACTCCTGTAATTTGGAATTGTGATGTCTAAAGTTTATTCACTTAAAAACAAAGCAAGCAAACAAAAAAGCAAAGATGCATTGTAAATTTGTTTACTATACTGTCTTTAAAGGAAGTTCATTAATTTCCCTGCCTTTAATTAGCCAGGATACATTGTCATTCTCTTTACACATGAGTAGTTACATCATGATATATATGCCCTGAGTCACACAGACAGGTGTAAGATGGATATTTGCATATTCATGGTTTTAAGGGATTTTGAAATAACCTTTAAAGTCAGCGTCATGGAGGACGATCACTCTCCTCTTCCACAGTATCTTCCTTGGTGCTACTATCAGAGACAAAATACTGGGCTAAAGATCTATAATATGACCTCCTTTGAGATTTCTGATGTGTCGATGTAACTACTGCTGCTTTGTGGCTTACTCCCACATCCATCTAGCTGTAATAAATTTTCTATTTAGTCTCATTGTCAGTTGAAGGTCCATACCGCTTTCCTGTGGCAATGTAGATAACTCCATCTTCTAGATTCCCAAGCATGTAATTGTGGCATAGTTTTACTAGTACCTACTTATCTTATTCATTTAGCCTATTTCTAACTCTCATGCATTTGTCCTTGCAAATAATCCTCTTCAAAATAACCATAGGACAGTACAACACAAACTGTGAATGCTAATGTAAACTATGGACTATAGTTAATAGTAAAATATAATAATATATCAATTGTAATAAAGGAACCTACACATAAAGCAAAGTGTTAAAAAATGGGACCAGGTGTATGGGAACTCAGTATTTTTTGCATGATCTTTCTGTAAATCTGCAGTATTTCTGATTTACAAAAACCAAAAAAGTGATAAAAAAAATAAACAATCCTCTTTAGCCCCAAAGCAGAATGTCTTATTAATCTAGTATTACGTATTGGTAGTTCAACTATTGCAGCCATCTTTTATGGTTTTCTTGTTCATCATTCTCTTCTTTATGTTCTGTTTAAAATCCTGTAACCAAAATTATTTTCATGTCCCATCTCATTTTGGTGTCTTTAAAAGGTAATTTAATATGCCTCTTCTCTATTTTATTTAGACTTAAACACTATTTAGGGCTTTCTGTACTGGGTTGATGGTATTTATTTTTCATTTTTTTCTAGGCATGCTCCATTTATGATTTTAGTCTCCTATATTTACTCTCATTCTCACCTTCAAGATTATTTCTATGAAATTGATTCCATTTTAATTTGTTAGTATTTCCTTCTCCATGATCTGCCATCTTATATATAACTGTAACCCCAGCAGCATAAAAGAAATGATTGAGAAAAGTTATGTCCTTTCCATCTGTTCCAGTGATAATAGATGACTAAATAAATATGACATAGTGCTAAGATATGATTAGGCATAATTTTTTATTGATTATAAGTTACCAACATATGACATTTCAAGGATTAAAGAATTTTTAAATGGAATTCTTTGTCATCTATATCCTTTTCTAAAGTACAGCATTTGAATTATGGTCAAACTTATTATTCTGAAGTATAGTGAAATATCAACTAATACTAATAGATACATGTGTGAATTTAAATAAATGAGTACAGGCTAGCAAAAAGATAAATATAGCATAAAGAAAGTGAACCTTGGTTCCTATTTTCATGCATCTTACAAAATAATTAAGAGGAAACATGTTTAAGTTTTTAGTTTTAAGTTTTAGATGATAGAACTATTTTCAAAGTTTTGAGGCTTGCTAATGGAATTTTGTTCTTGGTAGGCTCACAATTCATATGGATGAAGAACTGCGTGCTCTGGCTTTCAATACTCTGCAGGCACTAATGCTTGATTTTCCAGATTGGCGGGAAGATGTTCTTTCAGGATTTGTTTATTTTATTGTTCGTGAAGTGACTGATGTCCATCCCACACTTCTTGATAATGCTGTAAAGATGTTGGTACAATTAATAAATCAGTGGAAACAAGCAGCCCAAATGTATAACAAAAACCAGGACTCACAGGTACCAAATACTTTTATATTGGCCTCATACATAGTCAATGGTAGATGACCCATATTTACCTTATATGCATTTACTTTCTCAAACTAAACATTTTATTAGTTTTATTCCCTTTTAATATGTTCATAATTCCTTAAATTGAACTTTTTTATAGTTCATATATTAAATATTTAGCATTCATGTGTGACCTTTCTAACCCTCTAACTTTGGTAACAGTTTTTAATGAACACAGAAAGTAGAGATAATTCTAGCTCATATTTAGGCTGTTTCCAATATATTTAAAACTGGTACTGATAGAATAAAAAATCTGGTAGTCTTCCATTTGGATTATTTGAGGGTTTTATCCGTGGCATTGATTCTTGTTTCATTTAATGCTGTATGAGTGCTTAACGATAATTGGTGCTTAACTTGTTGCTTTATGATCATCTTATGTGTAAAACCTAGAATTTTGAAATTTTGGAGCTGGATCGTCTAAGCCAGTCCAGCTCCTCAACCTTCCATGTGTATACACATCACCAGGGACCTGAGATTCTCTGTTTCTAATGAAACTCCCAGGTGCTGCCATGCTGCTGGTCCACACTTAAGAATGAAGGATCCAGTCCAGTCCCCTCATTTCTCACATAGAAACATCAGGCTACTCATGATTGTCAGTTCTAAGGTTACAAAGTAGCCAGAGAGTGACTGAGTTGGCAAAGAATTCATGTTCTATATGACTGCCAGTTAAGTGCTTTTTTTCATTATGCCCACAATTATGTTCTTATAAGTTAAATACTATTTAAATTGCTCGAGCTGAGGCAGATCTGTAGCCATAATTTTTATGATTTGTTTTACTCTTTATTAAATTATTTTACCAGAATGTCTATACATACATACATACATACATACATACATACATACAAACATACATACACACACATATATATAATATAATATATATTTTTTATTTCTAACTTCTGTTTATTTTTCAAGCACGGTATAGCTAATGGAGCTTCTCATCCCCCTCCTCTGGAAAAGAGCCTGTATTCCAATGTATTCCATGTCGTCGAAGGGTTTGCGCTTGTCATTCTCTGTAGCAGTCGACCTGCCACTAGGAGATTAGCCATCAGTGTCCTTAGAGAAATACGGGCTTTATTTGTACTTTTGGAAATACCTAAGGTAAGGTTTAGGTATTTCATTTAATTATCTAATAAAAATACTTAAAAACAACCTTTGTGTCCGTCCATATCCCATTTCTCTAACTACCACATAGCAATAACTCCCTGTATAACAAAAATCTTTTTGACTGGATCTAAGAATTAACCAGCCTGTCCTCAATTCCATTTGTAATAAATAGTGCTAAAAAGAATTTCCAATATTTACTTAGGTTGGGCTACTTTTCTTAAACATTCCTAAAATTGTTTTTAGAAATATAATGTCTCTTTTATAGGGTGATGATGAATTAGCCATAGACGTGATGGACAGGCTGAGCCCATCCATTCTTGAGAGCTTCATACATCTCACTGGGGCTGATCAGGTAACTGTAATGATTTCATTAGTTTATGCTGTGGTTAGCACTCTAACCCCAAAGAAATGAAAATATTTTATCTCTGTGAAATTCCAATCTAAAATTTCTTAAATCTAATGTTATTTTTGATTATTATTTGTTATTTATTATGGCATTTGATACTGCTGACATAGAGATACTGGTTAAATGCACAGAGATACTCTGGTAAGAGTAACTGTCAAAATTTACAACTTGAAGTTTTTTCTTCCTGTTTGGAGTACACAGGCAAGAGGTTTATGTGCTTTCTGTATAACACTTAGCTCTTAAAACTCATGAAATATATTTAACCAACGGAGGCAATAAAAGACCTCTATAAACCAAAGAGATGATTAAAAATCTCTACAATTTAAGGAATTATGTTTTAGATTATTTACCATAAAATATGCCAACAAAGAGAGTACAGGGTGACTCACATATAGTATCTAAAACAGTTAGCTCTAGAGGGTATTCTGTAAATATCTCTTTGAATGATTCCATGAATTGAACCTCTGTTCAGTTTAAGATTTTGTTTTTATTGCTTTTTGTTTGTTTAATGTTATATAATTTGGTCTGAAAGTAAATATATTTTCAGTATAAGACCTCAGAATATTATTGAGCAAATATTTGATAAATTGTGTATCCTCTGAAGAGCAGCCTGTTTTCCAGTCTGTTTCATTCATGCATATAAAGCACATCTGCATGCAAATTACTTTGGTTCATATTTTAGTTCTTTTGCAGCTTCCATGTGCCCCTGAAAGTTGCATATTTATATATGAATTACTTAAGTAGTGGTTCTTAACTTTTTTGGTTTATAAATCTTTTTGAGACTAATGGAAAGCTATTAAATCCCTCTTCAGAAAAGTACATATGTTCATATGTGCAAGAAAAACTTACATGCAATTTCAGGGATTCACTACTCCCTTAAACTCACCTTGGACCTCATATTTTACCCTGTTTGAGAACCTCTGTTCTAGAACTTACCAATAGACGACTTACAGTGTGAAGTAATTAATATGGCAAAGCTTTGAAAGTTATTGAAATGTGTGACAGTTTATTTTTTTTCTCTATGCAGACTACTTTGCTATATTGCCCTAGCTCAATAGATTTACAAACGCTAGCAGAATGGAACTCTTCTCCTATTAGCCACCAGTTTGATGTGATTAGTCCGTCACACATATGGATATTTGCACATGTGACCCAAGGCCAAGACCCATGGATTATAAGTCTATCCAGTTTTTTAAAGCAAGAAAACCTTCCAAAACACTGCTCTACAGCTGTGAGCTATGCTTGGATGTTTGCATACACGAGACTGCAATTGTTGTCCCCACAGGTTGATATAAAGTAAGCTTTTTCCCTACTGTAAAAATGTATAGACTGTCAGCTCTCATAATGTGTTTGAAAAGTTGTATAAATTAGGAAATCCCATAGATTTTTTTGTTTTGTTTTGCTCTCAGTCTTTACTCCCAACAGAATTTTTGGTGCTTGTAAAGATTTTTGGAATTTTCTAAAATGCTTGATTAGTGTAATTTTTCAAGACAGAAATTTAGCAGAAGTCTTAAAAATGTACATATTCTTTTGACTCTGTAAATCCCATTTTTCAAAAATTTCCCAAGGAAATAATTAAGCATATATTTAAATGTGTAGTGTTGCTTATAATAGGGAAAGTGTCTGAGCTAAAATCCAACAATGAAAGTTTGGCTATATAAAATATGATAATCTATGTAATGATATAATAAAGACATCAAAAATGATGTCATGAAAGCAGATTATATAGAGAGATGTTAAAAATAAATGTTAAGTATAAAAAGTGGTACAAAAAATATTTGTTTTTCTGTGCATGTATATTATTCATGAATATAAATAAAAGATGTGTACAAAAATATACATTGCTTGTTTTAGTCTGGGATTAGAGGTGATTTTCATTTTCTTTTCATTTTTTTCCCTATATTATAAGCATGTATAGTAAAATTAAATATGTAACCTGATAAAATATTAACTTTTGTTATAATCTAGTAACAGATTGGTAAAACGATCCTATAATGTGTTTCAGTTTACAATCTAGTATTTTATTCATTTATATTTTATATCATTCCACAAAGATTTAGTACTACTAATAAAACATTTGTGCTAACCATGTTCCTTAAATTCATAGAAATATATCATCAGTTTTAAAAGAAAAACTTTACAAAAAATATTGCATTATTTATGCATTCCCGTTTTCCATCTCTCTTTCTTCTTAGCAGCCCCATCAATGCCAAGAAGGTGAACACTACCACAAGCAGTGATTCCTACATCGGCCTGTGGAGAAACTATCTGATCCTTTGCTGCAGCGCAGCAACATCCGCGTCATCTTCAGCATCTACAGGCTCCGTGAGGTGCTCTCCTCCTGAGACGCTGGCGTCTACTCCTGATAGCGGCTACAGCATCGATTCCAAAGTAAGCTTTCTGGATCTATTATTGAATCTGCGTGACACCATAAAAGCAATGTTTTAAAATTTCTTTTCCCGGACAATAAAGTAGGTTGAGAAGTGTATTAAGTACACTAATAATGAAAATAGTTCAAGAAATCCCATTAATATATATATTTTTTGGATTCTTAATTTGAATCAATATATATATAATATAAGTTTCTTTTGGCAGAAAGGAGCATGTTCATTCAATTCATCATAATGAATATTTTAAAAGTAATTCTTGTCCCTGTTTTTTCCTTACTCTATTTCTTACAGTTCTTACATTTATCAAAAGGGAATCATTTAAAAAGTCTTTCTTTCAATGTATCTGTCTAGAATTTCCCTAAATCATGTAGTGATAACAAATAATGTTTGATAAGAATAGTTATGTAATTTTTATAATATGACACAAAATGTTATGGGGTGGTTCAAGGAAATTTAGAAAACTTAAGACCTCAGTGTCTTTGACACTGGTGACCCCCCCCCCCCAAAAAAAAGCCTTTAATTGTTCAAAATAGCACAAAACAACATTTCACAATGGTGATATCAAGTCATAGGGAATTACCCTACAGTAGATGAATGGATGTACTATTCTCAGAAACAAGAGAAATCAACAGGCTTCAGGAAAGGAATAGGAATAAAACAATGGGTCCAGGCAAGTAGATTCCAGGTGATTAAGCAGTGATATTTTCCATGGCAAAATATACTAGAATGCAACAAACCAGAAGCCCTGGAAGGCACAGGCCAGTGGCAGCAGGGCCTGCGAGGGGCAGAAGGCTGGGGGAGGCATACCCAGTCATAGCAGCCTCTCCAGAACAGAGATAATTTGGAAAAGAATGGCTTCTTTCTAAATCCTTCTGTGTAATCTGCTTTAAAAGCCTTACTCAGTGCCTAAAGCTTGGGTGTGGGGCTCTGGTGACTATTTTTTAAGTAAGTTTATTTTCCTGCATCAAAAGACATGAGTATCTATAAGAAGTTAAGAGAGCCACAAACAAATCCCAGTCCTGTTATAATGAACTTGCAGTTAGCCATTGGACAAGTCATTTATCCTTTTTAGGTTATGTACACCACAGGTCGATTTTGAAGCAACATTCATGCTGCAATTTCATTTATCCATTTTCCATAACCACAAGATTGTTGAAACATCAAATTCTTCAGTTGGCCATAGTAGCATGAAGTTGTGTATTAGACTAGCTACTATTAAAATAATAATTTTTTTCCAGATTATTGGCATCCCGTCACCTTCATCCTTATTTAAGCACATAGTTCCAATGATGCGCTCTGAGAGCATGGAAATCACAGAATCCCTTGTTCTGGGTCTTGGCAGGACCAACCCAGGAGCTTTTAGGTAATTATCTTCTTACGTGTTCTCCATTCGTTTATAATAGTAAATGTGGCTACGTAGAGAGAATGTAGTAGAGTCAAGCAGTGTGCTAGTTATCAGGAGAGTTGTGTACCAATCCTGACTTTTACCAGTTAACTAGCTATGTTACTTTTAAAGAGTCATTTAATTTATTTGAGCATTTATTTACTCATTTTGATGCAGCAAATAGATTTTCCCTATTTTCGTCACTGATTTATTATGAAACTCAAATATATACTGAAACTCAAATATATACTGTATATAAATAGTTTCTAAAAAATGAAAAAAATGCTATGTAAATCTTTAATATTTTTCTATTCCATTTATTTAATAGTGGTTATTAACGTGTAATCTTGGTCTAGTGATTAAAATTCCACTGATGCCTTCCAGTTTTTCCTCTTCTTATTCAAGAGAATATTTTAAAAAGAAATAATTACATATTTTATGTCATTCTTGATGTTTTTTATATTAATGAAGCAGGTTCTTTGTTTTTCCTGAGGTTCTGCTTTGTTGTTGCTTGCTGGGCCCTAGATTTAATTCTTTGGAGAATGTCCTCAACTGATTTGAGGATGTATTTGAGGTTTTGTTTCCAAGGTAACGTGTACAACAAGAGAATAGATTAATAAATTGTAGTATATCTATAAATATGTGGGATGTCATTCATTATAAATGAAGTTTGGGAAGAATATTTCATGACAGATAAATAAGATATTGTGTTAATTGAAAAAATAGAGTAAAATGATCTCATTTTCTTAGAAATAATCAAATTCTCTGTAAATAGAAACAATTCTGGGGCAAATACTTTAAATATCAGGAGTGGTTTTCTATAAATGACAAAATTGTAGGAAATTGTATTTTCTTCTTGTGCTTTTTTTTCAGTTTCCAAATCTTCTATAATGGGCAGATTTTCAATTTAAAATCAGAATATAAGCAAAGAGAAAATCATCATTTTCATGAAGTTCATACCCTTTGACCCATTAATTCAATTTGTAAAAATTAATCCTAAGGATATAATTTTTTAAATGAAGACAAAAATGTACAAAGATGTTCCAACAAGGCAGTATAAGGATTCAGTAATAAATGAAAATGGTTAGGAAATTTATGGTGTCCTACCCTATGACAGAATACTAAGAATTAATTAATGGCATGTGATAGTGTTATAAAAAAAGAATACCATTTTTTATATGGTAGGGTTTCAACTATGTAAAACATGTCGGTTGAAAATTGATTGAACAAAGATACTGACAATTCTTCTACAAAATAGAATAAGTGATCTGTACCAATTTTTTGTTGTTAGTTTCCAAATATTCTAAAGTGTGCAAGTATTATTTTATAACCAGAATTCAAAAAATTTCATTTAAAACAGTAAGATTAGGGTTAACACCTATCATTTATACACCATTATGTTAATATTTGCACATTTCAGTTGTATCTGTTTACTATTTATAGAAAGAATGTATATCATTTTTCTTCTAGGGACCTAATAGAGGAGTTGCATCCCATAATTAAAGAAGCACTCGAAAGAAGGCCAGAGGTAAACTATCTTTCTATAGGAACTATCATTAAATATTTATTTGCAAACACATATTTGCCTGCTATATTACTATACATTACACCAAAATTTAGAAATTCAGAAGTAAGTCAAAGATCATGCAGGGAAGTTTTCAACTTATTTTTTTAGAGCTACAGTACTTCCCCCCACCCCCACTGGAAATCTTAAGCATGAGCCCATTATGTAAAGCTGATGTAAAATTACTTCAGCTGAAGCGAGGACAGGGAATAGCCAGGGTCTAGATCAAGGGTTGGCAAACCTTTTCCATAATGAGCCAGGTAGAAATATTTTCACCTTTGCAGGCCACACAGCCTTTGCTGCAACCACTCAATTCTGCCGTTGTTGCATAAAACAGACATAGAAAGGCCATAAACAAATGGATGTGGCTATATTCCAGTAAAACTTTATTTACGGTAACAGTAGCAGTGTGCTAGATTTATCCCATAGGCCGTAGTCTGCCAACCCCTGGTGTAGTTCCTAAAATCCACACATCTGCATCAGGTTCTGAGCAACTTTTAGAAACCACAGGTCTAGTGGGACAGATGGTTACATAAACAATAATTATAACAATACGTTACACTCAAATGAAAGCACAGGCAATGAGTTACAGAGAAGACAACCTCTGACTATTCCTGTGGTAGAAGGTGAAGTGCTAGTATTGGAGGTAGATTGTGAAGCATGGTCCCCAGTGGACAAGGGAAGGAAAGAAGGGCATTCTAGGCAGTGGAACAGCATTTCCACACTTTACAAAAGTATTTGGAAATTGCAGGTTCTTCTGCATGATTATATATGGGGAAATTGATTAAATATTAAGAATTATCTCACAAAAGACTTCCAGTTTGCTCAGCTTTGTCCCATAGACTATGGTTCCCATATACCTTGACAGCTGAGAATTACCTGAGAAGCCTGCTAAAAATTACAGATTCCTGGACCAACTGACTGAGAACCTGGAGAAGGACCCATAAATACCTTACATGTGTCTGATGTAAAAGCCTTGTTTGAGAATCTTTGCTTTTAATATTGGGGAGCCACTGAAGAATTTAAGCAGGAGAATGAGATGATGACAGTAGCTACTCTTTTAGAAACTTTTAAATCATCATCTATACTTCTTTGTTCCTCTTTTTTAATTGAGCCTTTAGCATAGTACTAGTACCCTCATTTTGTAGTTGATTAGATTTTTGTTTCAGAATGATCATTTAGGTTACAGTGTGGAATGATTTATTAGAAATGGGAATTGAGACAAAATTAAGGAGCAGTACTTCTGAGTTTCAAGGGGGGAAAGTCATCATAACAGGTGGTTAGATATGAAGAGTGATGCACAGTGAAGTTGGTGAGTACAGTTTGAGAGCTTTAGACTGAAGGTACCTCTGACTGAGACCTCTTACCTTCTAGAGCTCATTTGGTTTCTTAAAGGGACATGTGTACTGGCCTATCATGGAGAATATTTTTGTGTGCTTGTTTTTAGTTCTTGAGGACTACTTACCCTCTTTTCAGGGGTTTTCTTCCTGCCATTGTACCTTCTTGTCTTTTTAGGCATTGGGAATGAATCTTATATCAAGGCATAAAATTAATTTTTCTGAAGATCTCTTTCTTCTGCTGCTGTTTTCAAATTTAAGTAGAATGTGCACTTAGAGAAAAATTTCCTTTATCATTAAACTGTATTTAAATTGCTGGCAATTAATAATAGTTATTAGCCTTCTTAGCTACTGCTATATTGTACTACTATAAAAGATGAGTGCTAGGAGTTTATAAAAGACATCAGTGTGGGCTGAAATATACTTCAAGATATAGCTTTAGCACAGCGTTGACAGACAGTAGAATTTGGATAAGCAGAATGGAGATGAGGGTAGAATTAACCATATAACCAAGGCAGCATTGGCAATATTCATAAAAAAACCTTTTATAAAGCTTACCGCAATTTGCATTGGCTAGAATGGTTTAATATAATTTGAAGACTCCTGTAAAGTTTTGGTTGATCAATTTTTACTTGGCCTTCAAAGAAGTATTGTAATGAATTTTCCAGTATTAGAAGCTAAGGGACGTGGGGTGATTTCCCCACCCCCCTTTATTAGAGAAGTGTGGGTTTACAGAACAATCATGCATAAAATACGGGATTCCCATATACTACCCCATCACCAACACCTTGCATTGGTATGGAATATTTATTACAATTGATGAGAGCAATTTTTAAATAATTGTTCTATTAATTAAAGTCCATGGTTTAACTTAGGGTTCACAGTTTATGTGGTGTAGTTCCATGGACTTTTTAAAAAAATTTTCTTCTGTTACCATATACACAATCTAAATTTTCCCCTTTTAATAATATTCAGATATATATTTTGGTGCTGCTAGTTGTGTTCACAGTGTTGTGCTACCATCACCATCATCCATTACCAAAACATTTCCATCAATTCCTAATAGGAATCTTGTACATTTTAGCCTTAACTTCCCATTCTCTATCCAAATCCCTTCGCTGGTAACCTATATTCTAGATCCTAACTATGAATTTGCTTATTCTAATTGTTTCAAATCAGTGAGATCATACAATATTTGTCCATTTGTGTCTGGCTTATGTCACTCAACCTGATGTCTTTAGGGTTCATCCATGTTGTCACATGTATCAGGACTTCATTCCTTTTTATAGTTGAATAATATCCCATTGTATGTATTTACCACATTTTATTTATCCATTCATCAGTTGATGGACACTTGGGTTGCTTCCCTCTTTGGGCAATTGTGAATAATGCTGCTATGAGCATCGATGTGCAAATATCTGTTTGAGCACCCACTTTCAATTCTTTTGGGTATATACCTAGTAGTGGAATTTCCAGGTCATATGGTAGTTCTATGCTTAGCTTTCTGAGGAACTGCCAGACTGTCTTCCACAGCAGCAGCAGCATTTTACATTGCCACCAGCAGTGAATGAGTGTTCCTATTTGTCTGTATCCTCTCCAACACTTGTTGTTTTCTGTTTTTTTTAATAGCAGCCATTTTAATGGGCATGAAATGGTATCTCATTGTTGTTTTGTTCTGCAGTTCCCTGATGGCTAATAATGTTGAGCATCTTTTCATGTGCCTTCTGGCCATTTGTATACCTTCTTTGGAGAGATCTGTTCAAATCTTTTGCCCATTTTTTAATTGGGTTGTCTTTTTGTTGTTAAGCTGAAAGATTTCTTTTTATATACTGGATATTAATCCTTTGCCAGATATGTGCTTTTAAAACATTTTCTTCCATTGTGTAGGTTGTTGTTTTTACTTTCATGATAAAGTCCTTTGAGGAACAAAAGTTTTTCATTTTGATGAAGTCCTATTTATCTATCTTTTTTTATTTTGTTGTTTGTGCTTTGGTTGTAAAGTCAAAAAAAAACATTGCCTAACACAAGGTCCTGAAGATGTGTCCTTATGTTTTCTTCCAGAAGTTTAACAGTTCTAACTCTTATATTTAGCTCTTTGATCCATTTTGAATTGATTTTTTTATATGATGTGATGTAGGGGTCCTCCTTTTTTTTTTTTTTTTGCAAATGGAGACCTAATTTTTCCCCAGCACCCATTTATTGAAGAGAATGTTCTTTCCCAATTGAGTGGCCTTGGCAGCCTTGTCAAAAATCAGTTGGCTAGGGGAGCAGATATAGCTCAGTGGTTGAGCACCTACCTCCCACCTATGAGGTCCTGGGTTCATTTCTGAACTCTAAATTCGATTCCACTGGTCTGCATGTCTGTCCTTGTGCCAGTACCATGCTGTTTTGCTTACTGAGGCTTTGTAATAAGTTTTAAGATTGGGAGGTATAAGTCTTCTAACTTCATTCTTCTTATTCAAGATGGATTTAGCTATTTGGGGCCCCTTACCCTTTGTATTAGTCAGTCAAAGGGGTGCTGATGCAAAATACCAGAAATCTGTTGGCTTTTTATAAAGGATATTTATTTGGGGTAGAAGCTTACAGTTACTATACTGTAAAGCATAAATTATTTCCCTCACCAAGTCTGTTGCCACGTGTTGGAGCAAGATGGCTGCCAATGTTCAGCCTTCCTCTTCCTCTTAAGGCTCCATCATCAGGCTCTCGAGGCTTTATTTCTCTCCCTGGGGCTTGATTCTCTCCGGGCCCAGCTGCTTTGTTCTCTCCACAAGGCCAGCTGTGAACTGTGAAGTAAACGGCTTGTCTCTTTTCCCAGGACCTTCTCTCCTTCCTCACCACCAAGCTCCTCTGTGTGCTTACTTCCCAGGGCTCCAGCTCAAAAACTCCAACCTTCCTTCTCTGCGGTGTGGTTTCTCTGTGAGTCCTCACCCACCAAGGGGGCAGGAACTCAATACCCTACTGTCGTGGCCCAATCAAAGCCCTAATCATAATTTAATCATGCCTGGGTACAGACCAGTTTACAAACATAGCCAATATCTATTTTTGGAATTCATAAATAATATCAAACTGCTATACCCTTCCATATAAATTTGATGATTGGCTTTTCCATTTCTGCAAAAAAAGGTTGTTGAAATTTTGATTGGGATTGGGTTGAATCTGTAAATTGCTTTGGGTTGTACTGACATTCTAATGATATTTAGTTTTCCAATCCATTTATTTAGGAATATCCTTGTGTTTCTTTAGGCCTTCTTTAATTTCTTTTAGCAGTGTTTTTGTAGTTTTCTGTATGCAGGTCCTTTACATCCTTGGTTGGTTAGATTTATTCCTAGATATTTGATTTTTTAGTTGCTATTGTGAATGGAATTTTTTCTTGATTTCTTCCAATTGTTCATTACTTGTATATAGAAACACTACTGATTTTTGGGTGTTGATCTTGTACCATGCCACTTTGCTGAATTCATTTATTAGCTCTAGTATCTTTGTTGTATATTTCTAAAGATTTTCTGTATAGAGGATCATGTCATCTGCAAATAAGGAAAGTTTTACTTCTTCCTTTCCAATTTGGATGCCTTTTATTTCTTTTTCTTGCCTAATTGCCCTGGCAAGAACTTCCAGTACAATGTTGAAACAGTGGTGACAGTGGGCATCCTTGCCGTATTCCTAATCTTAGAGGGAAAGCTTTCAGTCTTTCACCATTAAGTAGGGTGTTAGCTGTGGGCTTTTATATATGCCCGTTTTTATGTTAAAGAAGTTTCCTTCTATTCCTAGTGTTCTAAGTGTTTTTATAAAGAAAGGCTGCTGTATTTTCTTAAATGCCTTTTCTGCATTGATTGAAATGATTGTATGGTGTTTTTTCCTTCATTCTGTTAAGGTGGTGTATTACATTAATTGATTTTCTTATGTGTACCAACCTTGCATACTAGGGATAAATCCCACTTGATATAATCCCACTTGATTATATATGGTATATAATTCTTTTGATGTGCTGTTTGATTTTGTTTGCTAGTATTTTGTTGATGTTTACATCTATATTCACAAGAGACATTGGTCTCTAATTTCCTTTTCTTGTGGTATCTTTATCCAGCATTGGTATGGGGGTGATGTTGGCCTCATAGAATGTGTTAGGGAGTGTTCCCTCCTCTTCATTTTTTTTGGAAGCGTTTGAGCAGAATTGAAGTCTTCTTGGAATGTTTGGTAGAATTCTCCTATGAAATCATCTGGTTCTGGGCTTTTCTTTGTTGGGAGGTTTTTAATTACTGATTCGATCTCTTTACTTGTTATTGGTCTGTTGAAATCTTGTATTTCTTGTAGAGTCAATACAGGTTGTTTGTGTCTTCTAAGAATTTATCCATTTCATCTAAAACATTCTTTGGCACCTAATATTTGATACATATATGTACCCTACTTGTAAAATTATGAAACTTTAACAATTGACCCTCTCTGTGTGCTCCTCCTCAGTCCTGTGCCCTTGCATAGTTCAAACATCATCATCTTGAAATATTGTTTTATATTAACCTTATTTTTTAACACATACATATCCATACGCATATGGATAGAGTTGTGTTTTGTTGTTGTTGTTTAGGAGGTAACCAGGGATTCAACCCAGGGCCTCATACATGGGAAGCAGGCGCTCAACCACTGAAGCTATATCCACTCCCCTGTTGTTTGTTTTAACGCCACATTTGTATTTTGCTTAGTTTAGACTGGTAAGACTTTTTTTTTTTTTTTAAGGATTAGAAATAGCATTCAATGTATAAGCGCCTAACCCTTTCTCTAGAACTTAGTGGGTGTTGAATAAATTAATATAAAATTATGATCAAGCCTGTCAGACACTTTAGGATGTTTTCCTGCCGTTCTGCCATATTTTTTGGAGTGCCTTAGGTATTCTTTATCATTCGATTGGAATAATTTACTAACTCCTTCAGTTCTTCTAAAGTTATCAGATTAGTAAATCACTTTGAAAAAAAAAACTAGAATTGTATCCCCACACCCACACATACACACACAGGAAGTATCAGCATAAAATGCCATGCAAGTTTATTTGGCTCATTAATTTCAGACTACCTGCACACAGCTCTTGGTTGATACAGTAGCTACCAGAGTGCTCACAAATGTACATTGCACAAGGAAAATACTTTTTATGAGCCCAGAAACTCTTAAGACATTCACATAATTCTTTCTAAGTTATACCAGCAAGTTTTCCATCAACTTCTCTAAAGACTTTTTAACTAATATATTTCTATCTTTGGATTAGAATATGAAGCGACGCAGGCGTCGGGATATTCTACGTGTACAGCTGGTACGAATATTTGAACTGCTGGCAGATGCTGGTGTTATTAGTCACAGGTTGGTATTGGATTTTGTTTTCTAAAACTTCAGAACACTTAGGGCAAGTAATATATTTTTTTCATGAAAGAAAAAAAACGAAAAGCATCTTTACAGCAAAAAACTTATCTATATATTACTGTAAATCTTATTTACTGAAGCTCAGTCAAAAAAAAGTGTTGAAAAATCTACCGCTATAACGAGATTGCTTTAGACAAAAAATTGGTTGTAATGTATCTATGATTTTAATATTAGTCAGAATCTAGTTGTCTAGGCATGTGGACAAAGCCAGATGGCTATTTTTTACCTTTTATTTAAGAGCTATTTCTTTTTGACTTGTAAAAACCACATACTCAATGGCAAAACATTATAAGGTTTGCAAATGTATTCCAGTGAACTGTTATCTATCCTGTTGGGAAAAATTATGAAGTCCACAAAAATAATTTATAACTGTTTCCCATCATTCACAAATAAAACCATAAAATATGTAGTTGTTGCTGGAGAACAGATGAAAGTCATCTTTAAAGGCACCTTGATACCAAGACCAGTCTTTTGAGGGAAAATACTTCAGCTTTGTGTTGGGAAGTAACTGTTTCCTGAGAAGAATCATGGTGTTGCCTTACCATTGAAGGAGGAAAAAACAAAAAAGGATTGGACCATATCTAAAAACTCGAACTGAAAAGAAATCTTTAGGAAAGATGTGTCAATAATCAAACATGTAGTAACTGTGTTAATTCTGTATAGCATTGTTACTTTAGCATTTCTCCCAATTATTTATTTCTTAGTGTACCTAACACCTTTCATATTTAGCATTAAGTATTTTCAACAGTGCTTTCAAAACAGAGCTTTAATCAAAGAGGATTTAAACCATGATTTAATTTTCTATTAAATGAAAAGCAGTGGGGAAAAAAAAGAAACATGCTGTTTTTTGTCCTCCACAAAAATCAAACAGTGGAATTTAGGAAAGGTAAAATTGAAACTTGCTAGACTTGATGCAAAAAATTAACAACCAGATACATATCTGAATCATTTTGTTGTTGTTGTCACTGCTTTACTGTAATAGTAAATGAAGGCTCTTTGAATGGTATGTTTTCTGCAAACTGTAAGATTTTAGTGTATTTTAACTTTTAACTACAACAGTGATACTCACCATGGAGCAGTAGTGGTGTTATTTTTGTTTTGCTTTTTTGTTTGTTTGTTTGTTTTAGGAGGTACCAAGGATTGAACCCGGGACCTCGTACATGTGAAGCAGTTGCTGCACCCGCTCTGCAGTAGTGTATTTTCTTTTTTTTTAAACTTGTTTCTTAAGAGAAATGTATATAAGTCTATACCTATTACAATTTTTCATTATCTTAGTTTAGGATAAAAGAGATGAATTCCATATGCCAAAAAAGCAAGGACTTTTGTTTTGTTCGCCCATTGGATCACCTCTGCCTGATGCATGATAGATGTCATTGAATATATGTTGAATGAATAAATGTTTTATTCTGGTATAGGTTACAACCCCTAAATTGGTTTCTTATCCACTAATGGTTATGACCCAGAGTTTTAAAAAAACACTCATTTAAGGAATAAAGGCAAAAAATTTGGTCATGAATTTTTTTAATTTCGAGGCATTTTTATTGTTGACAGATATTTTTAATATCAGTATTGGTTCCTTTGTGGATTAAGGAGCACCATCTATTAATATTTTTATATTTAAATATGCCAGGGTTTTTTTGCACATTGAATTGCATTCTTCCATGACCATGAGAAGTTTAATACCTATTCTGATTTTGATTACTAGGAGTTTGTCTCTGTTTAAATTATAACTTAAAATCACATGTTCTTAATTACTTATTTTCTTTGATATTTTCAGTGCAAGTGGTGGCCTTGATAATGAAACACATTTCCTTAACAACACTTTATTGGAGTATGTAGATTTAACTAGACAACTTCTGGAAGCAGAAAATGAAAAAGACTCTGACACACTGAAGGATATACGATGCCATTTTAGTGCCTTAGTGGCGAATATCATTCAGAATGTTCCAGGTATTAATTCCAGTTTTACAAAATTTTGAGTCTTAAAATACAGTCATATTTTTTTTCTTCCCTTGAGTTTTTGTAATCAAAGTTGATGAAACAAGTTGTTAACATCCTGGAAAATTGTTAATAACATAAATGGCGAGAGATTGTATTATCTATGGATTAGTGTCAGTGATCAGAAATCAAAAGCAATACAGTATAGATTTTCAACCTGTGAAAGACACGGACACAAAATCTGAAGAAAAACAATAGAATAAACTCTTTGGACAAGGCTGTTGTAGACTCAGTGATGAAAGTGTGTGATCTCCAAATGGTAATTGATAATAGAAATTAAAGAGATACTTCTGAAAAATGGGAGAAGGCCATAGGTATGTTATCATGTATAATAAAGGTACTGTGTGTTGATTGATTGATTTAACATGTGGGCCTATTGAACAGCATGTACTATATGCCAGGTACTGGGTTAGAAACTAGGAAGATGCGATTACAATTTAAAAAGCCATCAATTCTTTACAAGTGCAAGACATTAAAAATGTGACTATAGGGAAGCGGGTGTGGCTCAGTGGATAGAGCCCCCGTTTACCATGTGGGAGGCCCGGGTTCGCATCCCAAGGCCTCCTTGTGAGGGCACGCCGGCCTGAGCGGTGCGGTGGGCTGATGCAGCAACCTCACGGCAGGAAGCGGGTGTGGCGCAATGGATAGAGCACCCGT
>JAQZBX010044955.1:0-21200 GCA_029593785.1 Cabassous unicinctus
GACCCCCTTGTCCAGTTCCCTTAGCACTTCCTACCTTCTAAAATGCCAAATAATTTCCTTCCTTTTTACATTTGCTTCTTATTGTCTATCTCCACCACCACTAAAAATTCAGCCTTTTGAGGACAGGGATTCTTTTCTAGGGCTGGTTTGTTCACCTATATATCCCAAATATCTGGCACACATAGGGGCTCAAAACCTATTTGGTAAAAGAATGATTCAGAAACGGATGTGGCTCAAGTGATTGGGCTCCCATCTACCATATAGGAGGTCCAGGGTTTGATTCCCAGGGCCTCCTGGTGAAAGGCAAGCTGGCCCACGTGGCAAGTTGGCCCACATGGAGTGCTGGTCCGCGGAGGAGAGCTGACCTGCGCAGAGAGCCGGTACAGCAAGATGACGCAACAAAAAGAGACGCAGAGGAGAGACAATAAGAGACACAGCAGACCAGGGAGCTGAGGTGGCGCAAGAGATTGAGCGCCTCTCTCCCACTCCGGGATCAACTCCCAGTGCCACCTAAAAAGAAGATAAGCAGACACAGAAAAACACACAGAGAGCAGACAGTAAGTGCAAAACAATGGGGGGTGGGGAGGTTGAGAAATAAATAAAAAATAAATAAAATAAATAAAAACTTTTAAAAAAAAAAGAATGACTGAAAATAAATATATTGTTTAGACCTGTACATGTCTGTGTGGACACATGTTTTTGTTTCTTAGGTAAATACATAGAAGTAGAATTGCTGGATTGTAGGTAAGTGTATGTTTATATGAAACTGCCTGTGGTGGTTTGGAGCTGTATGTACCCCCAGGAAAAAAATGTTCTTAAACTTAATCCATTCCTGTGGGTGTGAACTCATTGTAAGTAGGACCTTTTGATGAGATTACTTCATTTAAGGTGTGGCCTAATCAATCAGGATGAGTCTTAATCCTGTTACTGGTATCTTTTATCAGCAAAATGAAATTCACAGAGAGAGAGAGAGAAAGCCATGGGAAGCAAGAAGCTGAAGGTCAGTGGAACCCAGAAGAGAAGGGAGATGCCACCGTCTGCATTGCCATGTAACAGAGGAATCCAGGACCAAAGATCACTGGCAGCCAGCTCCACAATGCCACAGTCTTTAGGGAGAAAGCATCGCCTCGATGTTGCCTTGATTTGGACTTTTTCATGGCCCCAAAATCATGAGCCATTAAATTCCCATTGTTTAAGCCAACCCATTTTATGGTCTTTGCTTGAGCAGCCAAAGAAACTAAAACACTGCCAAACATTTCTGAAGTGGTTGTACCATTAAACATTCCACCAGGATACCAGAGAGTTCCGGTTGCTCCATATTTTTGCCAGCACTTGATATTGTCGGAATTTTTCTTTTTGGCAGTGGGTCTGTAGTTGTATCTCATGGTGGTTCTAATTTGCATCTACTTGGTAACTGATATTAAGTATCTTTTCATGTGTTCACTGGCTGTTCATCTGTCTCTTTTGGTGTGTGTGAAGCATCTGTGCCCCTAAAACACCTTTGCTGTTTCTAAGTTCAGCCCATGCTTCAGAGTCCAGCCTGTCTCCCTTGATGTTCCTAAAAGGCATGGCATTAAGGAGGGTTTCTCACCCTCAACCCTATTCACATCTGGGCAGAATCATTCTCAGTGGTGGGGGCTGACCTGTGTATTATAGGATGTTATCAACATCTCTGGTCTCCACTCACAAGATGCCAGTAGCATTCCCTGTCCTTAGTCATGATGACCACAAATGTCCCCAGGCATTGATTCTCTGGGGGGTGAGAACCACTGGCTTGGAGTCATCCAGCCCTGGCTTCAAATACTGCCTCCTCTCGGCCTCCTCAGCTCTGAAATGGGGACAGTACAGGCACTGGTCCCTCGAGATGTGCTGAGAATTCGGTTTCCATAACCCCCCTTCACACAAGCTGCCCAATCAATCATGTCTATTTTTGTTACTATTATCCGGTTTCACGTCTGAACTTTGGTGGTGTGACCATCCCAGCTTGTGTGGCCCCTGCTCTGGTCCCCTGAGAGCCAGGGCTCCCTTCCAAGGAGACTGTTCCCACTCCAGACAGCTCTGGAGCCCTCCATGGGAACCATCGTGAGGGCCGGAAGCCTCCAGGAGGAATTTCCTCCTCTGCATCCTGGTCCTTTGAAGGTGAATTTGGCTTGGGGGAAGGCCAGAGGCCTTGGAGCCAAGGCTGTGGGAAAGAGAGGGAGGCTAGACAGGTCAGGCCCTCCTGGGCCCAAATAAGGCGTCAGTGGGGAGTCGTGTGATCTCTGAGGCCAAACTCAGCCAGGCTGAAGGTGCACGTAAGCCCCAGGAACAGATGTGTTCAGACACACCCATGTGCACACACATACACACACACAGACATGCTCAGGCCCACCTGGGAACACACTCACAAGTGGGCTCAGGCACCCACGTGGGCATACAATCAGGCATGTTCAAGACATGCGTGCATTCACTTGGGTGCACACTTGTACACATTTAGTGGGTGCCCATGCTAGAATACACTCAAACCCACCCATGGAAATACACACACAGACATGCTCGAGCACACGTGGGCACCCACGTGCTCACTACTCCCAGGCATGCTCATACACATGCAGGCATATGCACAGACCTGCACAAGCACACATTTGCATACTTGTGGGTGCACACGTAAGAATATGTTCAAAAATAGCCATATACCCTAGGTAATAACAGCATTGCCACTTTGACCTTGTCTTGGATTGCTCCTTCTGGAGGAAGCCAGCCACCGTATTCTGAGGACATTCAAGCAGCCCCGGAGGATTCCATGTGGAAAGGAACTGAGGCCTCCTGCCCACAGCTGGCCCCACGTTTTAGCTGTGTGAGCAAACCCTCTCTAAGATGGATCCTTCACCCCCAATCAAATCTTCGGAAAGGCCCAGCTGACATCCGACTACAGCCTCCTGCAAGCCCCAGGCCCGAACCACCCATCCAGACTGCTCTGGAATTTCTGGCCCACAGACACTATGGGGGATCATCAATGATTATTTCTTTTCTTTTAAAGAAAAAAACAAAAAACCCATGTACATGCAGGCAGTCTGTGTCTCATCTACATGCAGACACGGACTCATGTGTGCTCAGGCACCCGTGGGCGCACTCACAGGCACACTCAGGACACATGAGCACTCACGTGGGCACACTCACAGGCACACCCAAGATGTGTATGAACGCACGTGGGCACACTCACACGCATGCTTGGGGCATGTGTGTACTCATATGGACACACTTAGGCCCACTGAGGACTTGTGTGCACTCTCTTGGGCACACTCACAAGCATGCTCAGGGTATGTGTGCACTCAGGTGAGCAGACATGCACAGACAGGCTGGGGAACAAGCACACCCATGAGGGATCTTACACAGAGACGTGCTCAGAGCATATGGGCACACTCAGACAGCCTCAGGCACACAACCCAACACGCTCCACACGTGCACACCCATTCGTGGCACACAACACGGATGCGTCCAGACACCCAACAGGCAAACAGAGCAGGGCCCACGCCCTTGTCACCCTTGCCTCTCTCCCTGGGAGCCCAGCTCCCTCCATACCTGTCAGATTCATGCTGACGAATGTCTGTCGAGCACCTGGAGCGTGTGCCAGGCTCAGTCGGCGCTGGGCTCCAGGATCCAGGTCAGCCTTGCCCTTAGGGGACACACAAGGCCAGATGGAGGCCCGATGCCTCACACCCAGCCTCCACGAACCCGGAGCCCAGCCACGGGCACAAGAGAAACCAAGGAGGCCACACACTCCCAAAGATTTTGATGAGGCGGAGCTGAAGGGTAAGGATCCTGGAAGTCAGGGCAGGTGACAGGGGGTGAGAGTCTCACAGATGGCTGCACATACACACACACACTAGGGCACACACACTTTTAACTCTACCTCCTTCATACCCCTATACATTCCTGCACATGTTTATCCCAAAAGTAACAAGAAGATGCCCCTGAGGTCTCAAGGTAAGCCGAGGACTCACAAATGGGCATCTCCAGGGCTGTCCCTGGAACCAGCTGCCTTCTCAACGTCCCCACCTGGGGGTCTCTCATGGACGTCTCACACTCAACACAGCCCAAGCCCACCATCCAATCTCCTCCACCCCCAGCCCCAGCCAGTTCCTCATCTTCCTTCTCCATCTTCTCTGAGGGCAGCTCTGTCCTTCCAGGCCAGAACCCTCAGCTTCTCCTTGACTATTTGCTTTCTCTCACACCCACAGTCGATCCACATTCTAGTTTGCTGGGCTGCTGAAAGCAATATACCAGAAATGGGATGACTTTTACAGTGGGAATTTATTAGCTTACAAGCTTACAGTTCTGAGGCTGTGAAAATGCCCAAATCATGGCATCATCAAGACAATACCTTCTTCCTGAAGACTGGCTGCCAGCAATCCTGGACTCCTGTGTCACATGGCAAGGCACATGGCGGCATCTGCTGGTCTGGTCTCTCCCTTCTCTTCCAGGTTTCATTGCTTTCAACTTCTTGCTTCTGTGGCTTTCTCGTTCTCTCTCTCGGTATTCATCCGTTTATAAAGGACTCCAGTAAGAGGATTAAGACCTACCCTGAATGAGGTGGGTCACATCTTAAGATCCTAATCACTAAAAGATCCTACTTACAATGGGTCCACACCCACAGAAATGGGTTAACTTTAAGAACATTCTTTTCTGGAGTCCATACAGCTGCAAACCATCACATTCTGCTATCTTCAATTCTACCTAATCTCATATCTCACTGCCAGCTCAGTCTTCAAAATGTTCCCAGAATCCAACCACTTTCCCTTCACCCACCAGGTCCAGCTCTGTCATCACCAGGCTGGACCAGTGTAGTCACCCCCACCATGACCCCCCACCTCCCACCCTTGCCTCCCCCCTCCCCAAAATCTGTCCTCCCTGCAGCAGCCAGAGGGTGCCTGTGAAAACCTGAGTCAGGGTCTATCCCTCCTCTGCTCACAGCCCTCAAAGGCTCCCACCTCCCTTGGGGTAAAAGCCCAAGTCTTCCCTGCAGCCTCTTCCTGCTTTCTCCCTCCAGCCCCCAAGGGCCTCCTCGCTGTTCCTCCAACACACCAGGCACAGGCTTGCCTCAGGACCTTTGCATGGGCTGTTCCCTCTGCCTGGAACGCTCTTCCCCTGGAAGTCACCACAACTCTCTCCTTCATCTCCTTCTGGTCTTTATTCAAATATCTCCTCTGATGCCTTCCCTACCCACCCTACTTAAAGTTGAAAAGTAGGCACTGCCCCTTCCCTCTTCCCTGCTTTATTTCCCTCCCTGCTCTTATCACCTTATTTCACATGATCATTTTATTCTCTTTTGCACAGGTGGCCATGTCTGTGCACCCCATTCTCTGCAGAAGCCCGATTCTGAATGGTATAGGAGCATAGTAGGTGCTCCATAAACATGGAGGAAATGTTGATCATTTTATCTCTCTCACCACCCTGAGGGCTCCCTGGGGGGCAGGAACTGCCTCTTTCTTCCTTTCCACAAATGTCTACTGAGCACCTACAGGTGCAGGGAGTCAGCTGGGAAGGAGACAGACAAAAGTGCCCCGAGTCACTTACATCCAAACGCTGGAAGCAGATCAGACACATGTGAACAAAGAAATCATTTTGCAGAGGGGCAAGAAAAGAAAGGAAAGAAGCCAGAGAGAGGGATGAGAGTGGCAGGGGGAAAGGCAGTGTTCCCTTTGCCCTTTGTACAAAGACAGAATTAAGGAAAAGGAGCCAGCGGGGCGGCGGGTGGTGGGGGGGGCGTCTGCGGGGAAGAACTTTCTAGATCAGGCTTACGGCCATCAGCACAGCTCCAAGGCACTGTGTCTGTCTAGCACAGAGGGGGTGGATGACCAGATGAAGGAAGGCACAGAAAGGCAGGCACACAGGTGTCCCCCAGGGTGACATGCACCCGTGTGTCCAAACACACCTGGGCTTCTGACCCCTGCTCACACCACAGAGGGCAGCCGTCTCCCAGCAGGGGCCCTGAATACATGGAGGCAACAGGAAGAAAGGATCCTGTCTCCAGGACCTCTCGTCTGCCCTCTGGATGTCCTGCCCTTCCTCCGGGGTTCCCAGACGCCCTGACCCAGGAGGAAACGGAAGAACGTCAGCCCGGGGTAGCCTCTGCTTCATGGGCCAGCTGCTGGGGTGGGAGACCTTCTTTCCAGCCCTCTCCCTTCCGAGGTAACCCAAAGGGGCCACTGAAAAATTCTGGGCTGTGGAAATGCAAACACGCAAGTGGCGGGAAAGTGGGAAGGGGCGCTATACCCGTGGTCCAAAGAGCTGACCTTGGATCCTCTCCCAAGCCCTGTCCGCTGGGGAACCAGGCCAAGAGCCATCAATATCCTTGCTCCCTTCTCTCTTCCTCACTCCCCATGTCTGCATCAAGCCCAGCTCATTCTCTCCCTTCTTTCCCTACCCTGCCTGGACCAAGCCACCGTCCCCTCACCCTGGGTGACAGCATTGCCTCCTCACTGACCTCCTGGCCCCTAGGCTTACACTCTTATAGCCTCTCTCTCTATGCCAGCCACCACCCCCCCCTGCATAAAGCCTCCCATGGCTCCCCATTGCTCTCGGGGTAAATCCTAGAACTCTTTTCAAATCTGTGTAACAGGACCCAGCACACGAAGACCTCTGCCTCAGTGTCCATTTTGACCACTCCCTTTTGTGATTTGGGGCAGACGGGTGGCATCCCTTTCAGGTGCCCTGTGACCCTGCACTGGTCACAAGGTCTCCTCCCTATCCTTCCTCTTTTGGGTGTCTGTTGGGACCTCACCTCCTGAGGTCACCTTCCTGGACCCCCAACCCTGGGGCACAGGGGCCCTTCCTCTAGGATCCCACTAAAGTATTTGCCATATTGCTATATATAACCTGTTTCTCCCCCTAGTAGAATTGAGCCCTGCAAGGGCTAACCTGTGTCTGTCAGGCACCCCACCCCACGCCTGGCACAGTATCTGGTACAAAGTACATGCTTAAAAATAACATACGACTTCCTGCACAAGTTGGAGGGCTTTTCCATGATTGTGCAGGGGGTTTCCATGGTTGTGCAGGGGTCTATCAGGGATTTACCAGCAAGCCCTTTGTGGCTCACACTCTTAGCCGAGACAAGTCTCGTTGGCCGGAAGGAAACTCGAACTCAGAGTTTGAGTCAAGAAGTTTAGAGCCAGACGGTACCTAGCAGGAGTCTTGAATGACTCCAGAGACAGGGTGCTCACTACCTCTCATTGTCAGGTGGCCCTGACCATTAGAAGGCAGGGTTTGGCACTATCTGTGTACCCTGTACAGCAGTCTAGGATGGCCCCCACCTGTGTAACCCCACCCCACTTCCCCAAAAAACCCCAGGACTGGGGACTGAGAACGTAATCTTAGTGGCCTTCTGACCCGAATTTGAAGAGCTTCTTGAAGAATACCATGATGGGAAGGAAACTGCTGGGACGTGACACTGTGTCGTCGGTGGGCACAGTGGTGGGCAGAGGTCACCCACCTCACTGGCCACGGGATCCCAGGCCCCCTGCCCCTGTGCCTGGAATCTGTCTTTCTCAATGTGTGCTTTACAAGGCAGAAGTGCCAAGGGTGCTGCTGCGCCACAGCCTCTGGGAAGCAGTGTGTCATGGGGCCTCTTCTCACTGAGCCTCAGCTTACCCCATCTGTAAAATGGGGGCATTGGGACCTACCTCCCGGGCCTGCTGTGAAGATGAAACGAGATCATCAGCATGAAGCACTTAGCCCGGCAGCCCAAGGAAAGTGCTTTGAAAGTGGGGGCCTCCCCTTCAACTATTCAGGCCCAGCCCTGGAAGCCACTTCAAGATGCATCTTGCTATTGGAAAGCCTGTAAGGAAGCGCCCCTGTTCCTCTGTGGGCATCTTGTTACGAGAACGTTGGGTTCTTGGGTTATATTAAGATGTGGTTTTCCTGTTAAGGCCTCTCAAGCACCCTGTGGTGCCTTTGGGGGACTGGCAGCTGGAGAAAGGGCGGGTCCTCAGAAAAAAAGTAGGCGGGTCAAGGGGCCCAGCCCACCCTTTTCCGGTGCTGCTGTCTAGGCCTGGGAAACCAGCCTCTGGGGGTGGGGGATTACTGCAAGGGGTCCCTGAGCGGGGTTGCCAGATTTTACAAATGAAAATATAAGACACCCACTTGCTTATAATTTTATCTGATGACTCTATAACGGAATCCACAGGAGCACCAGGGACCCTCTCTTGATTTCATATATATAGGCCCATTTTTGTAATGTGGGTAGAGGCTGTTTAGCTTTAAAAATACAAATGGATTTTAAAACATCAATGAATTAGTCTTAACTGTTTACCTGCATATATACACACACACACATAAGAGTTGGAAAGGGGACCAGCAGAAAAAATGTTCCAGCAGAGGAAACTGCAAGTGCAAAGGCCCTGAGGCTGGAAAGAGTGTGGCAGAAGAAAACAGGAAAAGGCCTGGCTGGAGCTTACTGTGTCCCAGATCCCATGCCTGTAACATCTCATCTAATCCCATGAGATGGGAAGATTGTCACATTAGAGAGAAAGAAACCCCAGCACATAGAGACTTAGTTGTTTGCCCACAGAGGGTACGCAGCAAGTAATTGGTAGAAGCAGGAGTTGAACCCAGATCTCCCCCGCAGACTCAACTGCCTCCCTTCTCAGCCCAGGGATATTAAAAGCCCCCATAGGGTGGTGCTGGAGGCTTGCAAGAAGCTTGGGAGTTGTGCAGAGAGCCCCAGCACAGCCCGAGCTGTTCACAGACCTCGAGGGGCAGCTTGGGGGTCTCAGGGTCCAAGGAGCTGCTGACAGTGGGGAGCTGCAGTGGCGGAGGTATGTTGGACAGGTTGCTTATCAACTCCAAGCCTAATTCCAATAAGAATTCCACTCTTCAAACAGTTGGGGTAGAGAAGCTTTTCACTTAGGAAATTAATCTGAGAATATAAAGGCGTAAGAGTCTGTTAAGCTGATGCAACTTTGTTGCTTCACGTTTTAAGGTTCTTTTGGAGTCCAATTCTTTCTTACTTCTCACATTAGCCTGAGCCATCTTATAAATACTATGAAGATAATTCCAAGGTCTTTTTTGGCCTTTCTCATTGGAAATCGTAACTGAACACTATCTACCAGCTCTCCTGGGCTGTGCCTCACGAAATGTATAAAGGTGAACAGATCTGGAAGCAAAATGTCTCAGCTGGAAAGGGGATCATGCTATAATTTGTAGCACCCAAAAGGACTATGGTGAATTATTTGTATTAATATTTAAAGATTGCCTTCCACTGGATATTATGCTATGTAGTGGGAAGGATTGCATTTATCTGGTACATGATGTGTGCCACAGTAGACACTGAATATGGTAATAAATAAATTAATGTTTGAAAGTATGAAGGTGTACAGGGCATTTTAACCATGGTAGACTGCTCCAGGTAGGGGATATAAAGGTAACTTAACAGGAATTACTGAAATTTCATGTAGAAATAGACTGAATTATCAGTGAAAGAAACTAGTTAGTCTAGAAAGAGATACTGGTATGTAAAAGATTTTAATATTTATCTTCTGCCATGGCTCGCTCATGTGTATACAACCAGGCTTTTTGTGCATTAAGGAAGTCAACTGAATTCAGGTCCTCTGGACATTCTTGTGACACATAGGAAAATAAAAACATAAAAATGTTATATATGGTAAAGATGTCATTTCAAGTAAGTGTAAAATAGGTGACTAATTCAATATACCATATCAGGACTGGTTAACTATTTGAAACAAATTTAGAGTCTAGCCTCATACCATGTACCAAAATAAATTTTATATGGACTTAAAATTTAAATGTAAAAAATAAAGTTATGAGTTCCATAATAAAATATGGGTAAATATTTAATAATGGAATCAGGAAAGATTTTTTTTTTTAGAAAGCATAATATCAAAGCCTGAAATCACTAAGGGTTAGAGGAGAAATTTTGACCACATAAAAATAAAAGACCACTGGGTGGCAAAGAAATTTGAAAGGCAAGGGACAGGCTTGGGAAAGGCAAGGGATAAGCTGGCATTATGTAACAGAGTATCAATATATAAAAAGAGCTCACAAATTAGTAAAAAAGGACTGCTATCTCAATAGTGAAAAGGTCACTGAACATGAAGTAATTAGCATTAAAAAAAAGTTCAACCCCCTTTATCGAGAAATGCAAATGAGACCAAGAGGATATTTTTCACCTGGCAAATTGGCAGATGATACAATAGCTAGTACTTACTGAGCACTTTCTGCCTGTCAGACACTATCAGTGTTTTATATTTAAAAGCTGCCACCGCTCATAAATATGTAAAAATTCATCGAGCTCTTGCTCTGACTGATATAGCTAGGTGTGGGGTGATGGCAGCCATTTGGTCCTATTCCTGCTAAGATTGATGAAATGTTCTCTTCAGACATGTGGAGTTCCATGTTTCTATGGCTTTGTGACAGTTACATATCAGAAAATCAGGTGTCATGATCTTTGAAGCAAAATTTTCATTCTGTATGAATCTTCCATATATTCCCATAATATTTTAATTGTTCAAATATGGTACTTCTAAAAAAAAATGTCTTGCAAAGTAGTTCATATTATTGTGCCTATATCCACTACCATGTGGTTTTTTTTCAATTTTTAAAATTTTTTACTTATTTTCTCCCCGCTCCTAGAAATGGCTCCCTATCTGTTTGCTCATTGTTTCTGCTTGTTGTTTGCACTCATTGCCTGCTTGTTGTTTTTTGCTTGTTGTCTGCTCCTTGTCTGTTTCTTTTTTCTTTAGGAGGCACCGGACACCGAACCCGGGACTTCCCATGTGGGAGGTGAGCGCCCAGTTGCCTGAGCCACATCCGCTCCCTGCTTGTTTTGTTTTATTTTGTTTTTCTCGTTGTCTGCTCATTGTTTTTTTGTTGTTGTTGTTGTTTTTGCTTGTTGTCTGCTCATTGGTTGTTTGTCTTCTTTAGGAACTGAACCCGGGACCTCCCATGTGGGAGGTGGGCACCCAACCATTTAAGCCACATCCATTCCCACTACCATGGTTTTTAAAAGTCAAGAAAAAAGGTTGTCTTACTTTCCTTTGTATTTCCTACAGTACCTTTCACTCAGTTGAAATATACAATAAATGATCTTTAAACTAAAAAAAAAAAAAGCCCCAGTGGTGATCATGTGTTGCACCACCAGAGTTTTCTGATGTTATAAAGGGGCCCTAAGAGAATGACATACCACCACTCACCAATTCGAATGGCTAAAATTAATAAAAGACAATGCTAAGTGCCGACAAGAATGCAGAACAATTGCTGGTGGGAATACAAAATGGTGCAGCCACTTTGGGAGAAAGTTTTAAAGTGTCTTATAAGGTTAAACAAAAATTTGCTATATGACCGAGCAATCCCATTCTTAGGTATTTTCCCAAGAGAAATGAAAACTTGGGCTCACACAGAACCCCTTGCAAAAATGTTTGTAGTGGCATTATTTATAATTTCCAAACACTAGAAACAACCTAACTATCCATATGATGGAAGACTACTCAGCAATAAAACAAAGAAACTGATGCATATAGCAACATGGATGAATTTCAAATGCATCAAAGTAATGAGGGTGAATTATAATGATGTGCTTTAGCAAGCCCACGTGGCTCTCCAGAGCCTGTTTCCGAAACAATAAAAGGTGGATTATAGTTCTGTCCCAGAAAGCTGCTGCTGGAATCAACTGAGATGTCATAGACGTGAAAGTCCCAAGCACAGAATCTGGGACCAGGAGTGAAAGGAAGTGAAAGAAGCCAGACTCAAAAGGCTAAAAACAAAACAAAACAATAAAACAACAACAACAAATAAAAAAAAAAAACCTGGATGATCCCATGTGTAGAATATCCTAAAAAAGGCAAAACTACAGGAACAGAGAAGAAATCAGTGGTTTCCAGGAGTGGAGTTAGAGGGTTGACTACAAAGGGGCACAAGGGAATTTTAGGAACAATGGAATTGCTCTATATCTTGATTGAGGTGGTGGTTACATGACTGTGTTTGTCAAAACTCCCAGACCTGTGCACTAAAAAGAGAGAATTTCACAATATGTAAGTCATATCTGAATTTTTAAAAATCCAAAGAAGGGGGAGGTCTTATACTCAGAAAATGGGACCCACTGGCTGTCAACCTCTGTTTCAGTCTACTAGGCTGCTGAAATGCAATACACCAGAAATGGGTTGGCTTTTACGATGGGGATTTAATAGGTTGCAAGCTTACAGTTTCTAGGCTGAGAAAAATATCCAAATCAAGGCATATCATCAGGCAATGTTTTCTCCCTGAAGGCCAGCTGCTGGCAATCCTGGACTCCTCTATCACATGGCAAGACACATGGCGGCATCTGCTGGTCTGGTCTCTCCCTTCTCTTCCAGGTTTCATTGCTTTCAGCTTCTTGCTTCTGTGGCTTTCTCTTTCTCTCTCTCTTTCTCCATATTCATCCATTTATAAAGGATTCCAGTAAGAGGATTAAGAACCACCCTGGGTCACGCCTCACTGAAGTAACATAATTAAAAAAAAAAAAAAGTTCCACCTACAATAGGTTCACACCCACAAGAATGGATTAGCTCTAAGGACATTAGTGTTCTGGGGTCCATAAAAGCCTCAAGCCATCGCACTTTCTTTGGGTCTTACCTAAGATGGGATGAGGAAAATGTTAGCCAGTCCTAGAGAATAAGCTCCACCACTAAAACAAGAAGACACGGAGTAGAGACTGCCAAGGGCAGCCTCAGATGTGGATTTTTATGTTAAGGGGAAGGGTTCTAATTATAGGATGATATATGCCAGTAAGCTTTTCTCTGCATCTCTGTCAGCAGTAGGTGTTATCACTTTTTAAAGTTTTTATCATTTTATTATTGCATATTTTATGGCAATTATTTGAAAACTTTTGTTCAACTTTAGAAAATATTGGAAATCATGGACAAGCTAAACCTGCACAATTACACAAATAAACTTTCTAATTTCCACTCTAATTTCAAATACAGTAGCACATTGTCACTCTTCTTTTTTGTTTTTGTTGCCACTCTCTTGGGTATGAAGTGACAGCTCATTGTTACAGAAATTTGTACTCTCTTGGGACTATATTTTCATATGTCTTTTGGCCACTTGGCTGTGTTCTTCTGGGAAGTGCCTGTTCATATCCTTTCTCATTTTTCAATTTATGTTTTTTGGCTGATCAATGTGTAATACCATTTTTAAAATTAATGTGTAAAAACTCTGTATAGGAAGGTTCTAACCCTTTTCAGACAACTAACAGATCTTTACTTATGGTTTTATTTATAATATTTTTCCTTAAATTTTTATTAATTTACATATTGTATTAGTCAGCCAAAGGGGTGCTAATGTGAAATACCAAAAATGGGTTGGTCTTTATAAAGGGTATTTATTTGGGGTAGAAGTCCACAGATACCAGGCCATAAAATGTTAAGTTTCTTCTCTCACCACAGCCCATTGCTACGTGTTAGAGCAAGACAGCTGCCGGCGTTTGCCAGTGTTCAGGCTTCTGGGGTTCCTCTCTTCCCAGGGCTGCGTTTCTCTCCGGGCTTAGCTCCTGTTTCCTCCACAAGGTCAGCTGTAGACGATCAGGTGAACAGCTTGCTTCTCTTCTCCTGGGGCCTTCTATCAAACATCAAAACTGCTTCTCAAAAGACTGCTTCTCAAAAACCGCTTCAACTCTGTTCTTTGCCTTGCCTTTTATATTCGATGCCCCACCCACCAAGGGGTGGGGCTCAACGCCCTCCTGACATGGCCCAGTCAATGCCCAAATCATAACTCAATCATGCCCAGATTAACAGATCAGTTTACAAGCATGATCCAATTATATTTTTGGAATTCATAATTACATCAACCTGCCCAACTGTAACACATATAATCAGATACTTCTATCTTCTGATTCAAGACATCTAGGCTTCCTATCTTAGCTAAAAAAACAAAAACAAGTTTTCAACCTTAGGTTGTATAAATAGCCTTGTAAGTTCCTTCTATGATTTGTATTTATTTGTTTTTCACATGTTATCTTTAACCCATTTGGAATTTATTTTGTTTTTCCATGGCACAGAAATAGTTTGTTCTATCAAAAGTGGGAGAAGGAACATCATGCTGAATGAAATGAGTCAGATACAAAAGGACAGATGTTATTTGAGTCCACTTACATGAAATAGCTACACTATGCAAACGCATAGAGACAGAAAGTAGGATGTAGGTTACGGGGGGAGGGGGAGGGGATGTGGAATTAATGCAAATATGTGCAGGGTTTCTGTTTGAGGTGATAGAAAATTTCCAGTAATGGATGCTGGTGAGGGAAGCACAACACTATGAATGTGATTAATCCCACTAAATGGTATTCTTGGAGTAGTCGAGATGGGAAATTTCATATTGTATGTATGTTTCCACAATTAAAAAAAAAAAAAGAAATAGAGTGAACAGATTGGAACTAACAATGGAGAAGAAAATGCCCAAAAAGGCATTCTTGAGATATATGGAAAAAATTGGGATATAGACTATAAGATATATATCTATCTTAAATTTCTTAAACTTGATAACTGCACTTAAGGTGGTTACATGAATGAATATCCTTGTTCTTAGGAAAGAACATTGAAGTATAAATGTTCAAAAGCATGATACATGTTTGGAAAATAGATGAATAGATGATAGATAGATAGATAGATACCTACCTACATACATACATACATACATATAAATGATAATAGATGATAGATGATAGATAGATGAATAGATAGATAGATGATAGATGTTAGATAGATATAAATTATAGATAGATAGATGATCGATAGATGATAGATGATAGATAATACATACATACATATAAATGATAGATAGATGATAGATGATAGATAGATGAATAGATAGATGATAGATGATAGATAGATATAAATTATAGATAGATGATAGATGATAGATACATACATACATACATATAAATGATAGATGATAGATAGATGAATAGATGATAGATTATAGATAGATATAAATTATAAATAGATAGATGATAGATGATAGATAGATAGATAGATAGATAGATAGCAAATGTGACAAAATGTTAAAAGTTGGGTTGATCTGGATATCAGTGGGGGAGTTCCCCTTATGGGTTTTCTAATTATATATCCAACTGTCCTATAAGTTTGAAATTATTTCGAAATTTAAAAGTTTATTTTAAAAATTAGGAGAGGGAAGGGGAAACCCAGTGACCATCTGGTTCTCACACCCGTCCACTTCACTAACACAGGCTTGGTCTCTGTAGGCCATGGAATTTCCCACCTTTGACCTTATTTTTCCAGTTTTCTCATGGTGGGCTTAACTTGGCCAGCGGGCAAAGCCGTGAGAAAGCATTGCCCTCTAGTGGCCATCTCGGTGATAGCAGCTGCTTTCTGACAAAAAGGCCACTTTTTTTTTTTTCAGTGTTTTTCTTTTATTGTTTTTTAATAAACTCTTTACTCCCTAACCAAAATAATTTTTTTTTATATTTTAAAAGATGCTTAGATTACATAAATGTTACACAAAAATTACAGGAATTCCCATGTTCCCCACCTCCCACACCTCCCACAACCTCCCACATAAACATCTTTCATTAGTGTGGCACATCACCTGCAATGGATATACACATCCTGGGGCTTTGCCACTAAGCATGGACCATAGTTCACATTGTAGACCACACTCTCTCCCACACAGTTCTGCATGATATATGCTGATGTAAAATGACCTATATCTGTCATTGTAATGTCACTCAGGATAATTCCCAAGTCCTGAAAAAGCCCCTGTATTACAACTGCTTTTCCCTTCCCTGCCTCGAAAGCATCCAGTGGCCACTGGCTCCACATCAATGTTATAATTTCTTCCATTGCTTGAATCACAATATGTCTACAGCAGAATACCATTAAGTCTACTGTAGTCCATAGCTCTTCCTCCAATCTTGAGGAGTTTGGGATGGTGATGTCCACTCCACCTCCAAGTGAGTGGATGGGATTATCCTGCCATCCAGGATACGGTGGATGGGATTATCCTGCCTGCAGCTGCAGGCTCTCTCCATTCCCTGGGATGGCCGTTGTCCATCATCATCTCCTCACCAGGTGACTTGGGTGAGTCCATTGAGTTGTAGAGTAGGAGTTGCAGCTCCACCAAGATTCCAGGCACAGCTGGCACACAGGCAGGCCAGAGGCTCCAGTCTCTGGAAGTACACGTACAAACTCCAGCATCACATATAGGTTTCAATAGAAGGGACTGATGGACCATGTGCAGGGAGGACTTATTTGAGTCCAACTCTGTCACTCTCAGGAGCACAGATACCAAAGTAGAGCCCACTGATAAGGCATCAATCTCTGGGGCTATCCCCCCTTATATAGGACCTGGGTGTCTCCAGAGCCCTCAGGAACCCCTATGTGTGGGGTGATATCCACTTTGATGTTCTATGAGATCCTACTGAGGTGTTCATAAGCATTACCTCTGGGATGACCTCCCGACTTTGAAGTCTCTTAGCCACATGATCTCATTTGTCTTTAGCTTTTCCCCCTTTTATTCAATGCCTTTTTCCAGTCGTATTGCCAGTTGGCACTTGGTATTAATCCCTCGTTGCCAGGGAGGCTCATCCCCAGGAGTCATGTCCCATGCTGGGGGGAAGGTAATGCATTCATATGCTGAGTTTGGCTTAGAGAGAGGCCACATTTGAGCAACAAGGAGGCTTTCAGGTGGCAGGAAAAAGACCACTTTTAAAGCCGAATGCCAGACGGTTTCAGCACACTCATGCTTAATTCTCTCTGGTGGATTCTCACTGCTCTTGTGATAAGAACGTAAAACCGCTCCCTTTCTCACTACATTCAAGCCAACCTCTTTCTAGTCCCAGGGCACTTGCAGTTCCTTTTGCCTGGAACCTTCTTCTCCAAGCTCCTTTTTCATCTTAACTCTGTTCAGTCTTGAAATTCCACATGAAATGTCGTCTCCTCCAGGAACCTTCCCTGACCTCCCAGGTTTAGTTAGATTCCCTGTTAAATGCCTCTGTCAACACCCCAAATGCCTCCTTCCTAACAGGATTCTTTATTTCTTAAATATGCCCCTTTCCTGAAAAATTATAAGCTCCTTGAAGGGAAGAATTCTGGTCTGTCTAACTACTGTAGCCACAGAGTCTGGAATATAGTAGGTGCTCAATAAATATTTATTGAATGGATGTTAACTCTAACTCATTTTTTATTCATTCATTTCTTAATCTAGAAGCCACTTTGGGGCTCTTTCATAGCCTGGCTGTTCTCTAAATGCCAGTCTGACAGACTGGGGTAGAAGCAGGGCAGGCAGGGTGGGAAGAGGGGACTTTAAGTTCATCCAAGCCAAGGAAATAGGTGAACAGGAGCGGTGGGGTGCATTGGGAGCATAGAGATCACTCTGTCTGATGAGCCCCTGGGAAGATATTTTTCGAAAAAATAAATAATGGGTTTCCTCCAGGGCATGGTGGCCTTGAATGCAGAGTCAAGAAGGTCTTGAATTTGTTTGTAGGAAGTTGGTACCCAGTGATGGTATTTGAACAATGGAAAGGAGGGGGCATATTGGGGTCAGAGCTGGCCTTTGGGGTCTCCCAGCTTTGAGGGTGGGGGAAGGGAGGTGGGAACTGGATTTCACAGGAGAGCCAGGGAGTTCCAGGAAGTGGCATCAAGCCAATAGCCCCTTCCCCACAACAACCAGATCAAATGGTGTCTCGCGAATTGGGGCTGCCCTTCAGATTTGATTTTTCGAAAGGCGTTCACTGCTTAAAATGAAAAGGTTTAAAAATCGCTGCCTATTCCCCTCACTTCTTAGATGCTGGAACCAAGGGCCACAATGATCAGTTGTAAATCTGTTTGGGAAGGGAAGGAATAAAAGGATCATCTTTTAGGGAGGGTTCCAGAGGCTGGACCAAGCAAGGTCTCTTCTTACATGACCTGGAAGGAGGTGCTAAGTTCATCTCCCTTTCACAAATGAGAAGGAGGACGCTCAGTCCAGGGAAGTGACGGGTCCAGGCTGGGGAGTGGGGATTTGGGATTTGAAGTCAGTTATAGCGAAGTTCACACTTTTAACCACTAAGCCACTTTGTCTGGCAGCCTGGAGGGTGCAGCTGTGGGCAGAGAGTGTAGAAGGAGGGATTTTTTTTTTTTCCTTTCAGAGCTTTCGTGTAAAAGAGAAATTGTGCATATTTAAAACGTACAATTTGACAAGTTTTGACATATGCAAATACCCATGAAACCATCACCACATTCAAGATAGTGAACATATCCAAGGTCCCTAACATCTTCTGTGCCCCTTTCTAATCTCTACCTCCCATCCCAGGCAAGCACTGATCTGTTTTTTGTTTGTTTGTTTGTTTGTTTTATTCCTGGGCATACAGCAGCTTCATCATGATTGATTGATTGATTTTATTTTTTAAAGATTTATTTATTTATTTATCCCCACCCCACCCTTGTTTTGCACTCACTGTCTGCTCTCTGTGTGTTCTTCTGTGTCTGTTTGTCTTCTCTTTAAGTGGCACCAGGAACCGACACTGGGAACTTCCGGAGTGGAGAGAGACTGCTCAATCTCTTGCGCCACCTCAGCTCCCTGATTTGCTGTGTCTCTCATTGTCTCTCTTCTGTGTCTCCTTTTGTTGCATCATCTTGCTGCACCAGCTCTCCACGCAGGCTAGCACTCCATGTGGGCCAGCTCTCCACTCGGGCCAGCTTGCAGCATGAGCCAGCTTGCTTTTTCACCAGGAGGCCCCTGGGAATCGAACCCTGGACCTCCTATATGATAGTTGGGAGCCCAATCACTTGAGCCACATATTTTTCCCTGATCTGTTTTCTAGAACTATATTTTCTAGTCTGTATTTTCTAGAATTTTCCATAAATGAATGCACATAGTTTGTCATCTTCTCCCAGCCTCTTTCACACGACATTATTTTGAGACTTGTTCAAGTTGTTGTCTCAATACCTCATGCCTTTTTATTGCTGGGGAGTATTTCATTACATGGACCACAATTCATTTATCCATTCACCTGTTGATAGACAGGTGAATGATTTGAGTGATTTCCAATTTGGGGCTACGAAGAATTAAGCTACTATGAATGTTCATGCCCAAGCCTGTGTGTGGACATATCCTTTTCACGTCTCTTGGGTAAACACTTTGGCATGGAATTGCTGGTCCATATGGTAGATGCATGCTTCACTTTTCAAGAATCTGCCCAACTGTTTTCCAAAGTAGCCATTTCACACTCTAACCAGCAATGGATGAGAGTGGAAGTGTGAGGACCTGGTCTCCCCTGGAACTTGGGAAAGTCACTCTGGGGCCCGAGTGGACACCAGTGGGGAGGGGCAGCTTGGGAGGAAGAAGAGAAGAGAGTGAGGGTTTTTGAAGTGCTTGGCAGGATGGGAACTTGGTGGAGAACTGGATGGAAGGAGACATGGAGGTCGTTTGGGGACTTAGGTATGTGATTGGGACCGAGACGCTGGAGTTGGGCTGTGCCTTTTGCCCCTTCACACTCACGAGGATGACTATTATTTTTTTAAAAAAAAACAATAACAAGTGTTGGCAAGACTGCAAAAGAATAGAAGCCCCAATGCATTGTTGGCGGGAATGTAAAATGGTGCAGCTACTGTGTGGTTCCATTCAGAAAGTTGAACATAGAATTTCTATATGACCCAGCAAACCCACTACTATGTCCAAAAGAATTGAAAGCAGGGACTTGGACAGATACTTGTACACAGATGTTCACAACAGCATTAGTCACAATTGCCAGAAGATGGAAGCAACCTCAGTGTCCATCAACCCATGAATGGGTAAACAAAACATGGTATATTCACACAGTGGAATATTACTCAGCCATAAAAAGGGCTGAAGTCCTGATACATGTGACAACATGGATGAACCTTGAAAACATCATGCTGGGTGAAATAAGCCAGACACAGTGAAACAAATATTTTATGATCTCACGTATATGAAATACCTAGAATAAACAAACTCATAGAGACAGAAAGCAGATTACTGGATACCAGGAGACGGGGGTGAGGGAAAGGGAGTTATTGCTTAATGATGCAGCATTTCTGTTTGAGGTGATGAAAAAGTTTGGTAACGAATGTTGGTGATGGTAGCACAATATTGAGAATGTAAATAATACCACTAAATTGGACACTTGAAAGTGCTTAAAATGGGAAATAGAGAAAATAAAAAATAAATCCAAATTAAATGAGTTAATACATGACACTTGGCGAGCACTCTACAAGAGTTCATTGTTTTTACTGCTCTATCATTCATATTTAGGAGGTCTGTTTCTAATATATCTTACGTTTTAGGTAACCATGTAAACAGTTTGAAATTAAGTTGGTTGAAATGTATCCCTGAGATGTTGTTTACTCACTATCAGGGGAGGAAAAAAAAAGACTTCTTTTGTTTATAGATGGAGCAAAACCAACCACTATGCTCTCTTGCATAAATTATTGAACACAGCGTCGGGTTCACAGCGTGCCCTCGAGAAAGAGAGCCCTTCCCATGATCGTGGGGGTGTTTGTTGTTAGATTCTGCTGTCAGAACCATGGAGAGCACCAGCGGGTCCTCCCTGGGGCCCCCAGCACCACGACCATTCCCTTCCCACCACCCCTTCTACCACGGAGGCAAAGTTTGGAGCTATGCAGCCAAGAGTCAAAGAACACCAAGTAATGCAGGCAGCCCCCATAAACCAGAAGAGGCAAGGAACGGATTTTCCCCTAGAGCCTCGGGAGAGAGCGCAGCCCCGCCGCCGCCTTGATTCTGACTTCCGGTCTCCAGAACTAAGAGAGTATAAATTTCTGGTGTTTCAAGCCACCCGATTTGGGGCAGCTACAAGAAACTCATATATGAAGTAAAATGAGTTTTTTTGGTTTGTTTTTGTTTGTTGTTGTTTTTTGGAGTTACCGGGGCCGGGCATTGAACCCGGGACCTGGTGTGTGGGAAGCCTGAGCTCCACCACTGAGCCACATTGGCTGCCCTGAGTTGATTTTTTCATTTGTTTGTTTGTTGTTGTTTTGTTTTTAGGAGGCACCAGGTGGCCACTGGACATTTTTGGGGCAGGGAGAGGAGGGGCAGTTGAAATACTCGGGCTTTTTTGGGACTTTGGGGGTTGTCCTGAGTGGCGAAGCAGCGACTGATGGAAGCCATTTTCCATCAGAATATACCATGCAGAATTGGGTGGGAAAAAGTGTGGTCTGTGATGTGAACTGTAGTCTATGCTCGGTGGCAAGGCC
>JAQZBX010044956.1:0-21193 GCA_029593785.1 Cabassous unicinctus
ATATATATATATATATATATAAAGATGCTTAGATTACATAAATGTTACACAAAAATTACGGGGATTCCCATGTTCCCCACCTCCCACACCTCCCATAACATCCCACATAAACATCTTTCTTTAGTGTGGCACATCACCTGCAATGGATATACAAATCCTGGGGCTTTGCCACTAAGCATGGACCATAGTTCACATTGTAGACCACACTCTCTCCCACACAGTTCTGCATGGTATATGCTGATGTAAAATGGCCCACATCTGTCATTGTAATGTCACTCAGGATAATTCACAAGTCCTGAAAAAGCCCCTGTATTACAACAGCTTTTCCCTTCCCTGCCTCGAATGCATCTAGTGGCTACTGGCTCCACCTCACTGTTATAATTTCTTCCATTGCTTGAATCACAAAATGTCTACAACAGAATACCATTTAGTCCACTCTAGTCCACAGCTCTTCCCCCAATCCTGAGGAGTTTGGGATGGTGATGTCCACTCCACCTCCAAGTGACGGGGAGCTTATATCCCATGGATATGGTGGATGGGATTATCCTGCCTGCAGCTGCAGTCTCTCTCCATTCCCTGGGATGACTGTTGTCCATCATTGCCTCCTCACCAGGTGACTTGGGTGAGTCCATTGAGCTGTAGAGTAGGAGTTGCAGCTCAACCAAGATTCCAGGCACAGCTAGCATATGGGCAGACCAGAGATTCCAGTCTCTGGAAGTACACCTACAAACTCCAGCATCACATATAGGTTTGAATAGAAGGGACTGATGGACCATGTGCAGGGAGGACTTATTTGAGTCCAACTCTGTCACTCTCAAGAGAACAGATTCCAAAGTAGAGCCCACTGATAAGGCATCAATCTCTGACGCTATCCCCCCTTATATAGGACCTGGGTGTCTCCAGAGCCCTCAGGAGTCCCTCTATGTGGGGTGATATCCACTTTGGTATTCTATGAGATCCTACTGAGGTGTGCATAAGCATTACCTCAGGGATGGCCTCCCGACTCTCTTTGAAGTCTCTTAGCCACATGAACTCATCTGTCTTTACCTTTCCCCCTTTTCTTGAAAATAAATAAATAAATAAATAAATAGACAAACAAACAAACATGGAATAAAATTATCAAGCCAAATAGAATTGTGAAAAATATTGACAATAGAGTGAAAGGTAAGAAATGCAACACATGAGATTTTACAGGAATAAATTAGATAAGATATTGGGACAATTTGAATAAATATAAGAGAAAAATACTGTACACTTAAGTACTAACAGAAAATATGTGCTAAAATAAAATATCATATGAAAATATAAGTTCAATAAATATAAAAGAAACTAAAAAGTATTTTACAATAAAAAAATGAAAACTGGCAATATTTTCTAATCTATTAGGATTATCATTTAAATATCTGCAGTTTGTTATTAAGACTGATTATTGTTTACACCTTCAAAAACACATTCATAAAACATATATATTTTCATAAAAGCCTTGAAGAAATAATTAAAGCAATTATGAAAATCATTTAATATCTGTAATATAAAAAACAAGTAGAGTAAAAAAGTGAATTACCTGAATATTTGGGAAAATTGAATAAATACATGATACATCAAAGAAGAACTAGGAGGTTAAATGTAGGAAATTGTTTATTTTAATAAAAATAAAATTTATTTAACCATTTTGAAAAAGAAATAAGTGATGAAATTTTCTTCCATTTTATAAAATAATTCATTTACTATCTATTTCAACAGAGGTATATATAGCCTCCTACCTATACTTTATTTTACAAGAATTTTTATGATGAATTATTTTACTTGAATAACTTTCCTTTTAATAAAGCATGGTGTGGGGATGAAACTTCAATTTTAGATACAAGAAGGATCCCTGCCATCAAATTTGTAGGTAGTAATAAGAGAATCAAAATAAGGTCATCTTGGATAAACATTAAAAAGAAATATTTCCTTATCCTATATGTCAAAGAGTTACACAGGCAGAACCTTATATGTTCTGGATAATACAGCTAATTCCTATGCACTTTTGAAAGAAGACAGGAAAGTTTATTCAAAAACAAAGGCAAAACATTTAAAGTCTCAAAATCCAAGCACATTATGTGAAACGTTAACATACTATGAGTTCATTAAATTGTTGTTCTTTTTGCCTCATACAATAAACCTTCATTATTTAGCATGAAATATTTCAATAGAATATATAATGTGAAAGTATAACGTAATGCATTATTCCTTATGTAAGGTTTTCAACTTCTCAAAACAAATGGGTTGACTGCTTAATCACGGTGGAAGCTCATATGTAGCTTTCCAGAGAACTTTGGGAAAATTTGGCCTTTAGTCCACAAATAGGCACAGTGTATAAATGTGGGGTGTGCTTTGTTAGACCTGATGCCTCCACTCCAAAAAAGAAAATTCATCTTCAGAATCACGGTTTAAAATATATTGATTCAAATGAAAAATTATATCTGATAACTGATTTTAACTTCTGTTTTTGAAAATGTCTCTTTTACCTCCAATATGCAAATAAAATCAGATTCCAATTATTAATATTTGATTAATAGTTTCAATTTTGTACAAAGCAGATATGAGTTCCTGAGGAATTAAATTACAAAGGATATGGAATATCTTAATATTTCAATATTTTTTTTCCCAACATAATCCCAAGACCATCATGGTCTTGGAAGACAGTTTTCTAAATGTCTATATGTCCAAATCAAATGTTATAAACAGTAAGGTTTCAGTATACACAGATGATTAAGAAAGTATTTCATAAAAACATAGTGCACATTTTGTCATGTCTGAATGCAATAAGATCTATTTAACAATGGAAGAATAGTTTCATTATTAATTAATTATTCATTTAATTGGAGAAGTTGTGAGCTTATGAAATAATCATGCATAATGTGCAAAATTCTGATAAATCACCCCTACACAAAAACCTTCCATTATTGTCGAATATTTGTAACAGATTATGAAAGAACATGATCAGAATATTGCCACTAACTATGGTCCACAATGTACACTTTGTTTAGTTTTTCATATACCTGCTATAATTAACACTATTAATTAATGTTGTACATTTGTTATAGTTCATGAGATAACTCTCTCATATTTGTACTGTTAACTACAGTCCATCTTCCACCACATGGTTCACTGTGTCTTAGAATCCCATGCCTTGCATATTTTATCCAAATGTACACTCACTGGCTCTCACTTTCTTCACAGAATTTGCAGTCATCCACCCATTAAACCTTTGAACGTTTTCTTTACTTCCAAAAGAAATTGTAGCCTATGACTGTCTCTTCATTGTATTTTAGAATAAAATAGCTTGTTTACTATATTCCCCGGTCTCAGAGTAGGACGGTTTTCCCCACACATCTTTGAAGCACACCTGTAATGGATTTTGATTAAATTTTGGATTCAGAGTTTTTACATAAATGAATTAATACTTTTGAAATGTGATGGAAGAAATTTAAATTGGATTTGGGAACTAGAGCATTCTAGGGAACAGAACATGGCCTGTGTTCATATGAATTATATACCTTAGGAAAAACAAAGCAAAACAAAACAAACAAAAGGAGAGAAATGTGTTCTTAATGTTAATCCATTACTCTGGGTGTGTAATATTCCTTTACAAAATGTGACTTTTTGTTAAGTGTTGGCCCATATGAATGAGGTTTCATGTAAAAAACTCTCATTGGGGAATGATGTTCGAAGTCAACAAGTCCTGGAGGAGAAAAGAGAGGATATTTCCATGTTTTGGTAAAGCCAAGGAATGCAAACATTGCTGGTTAGACAAAATGTTACCAACCCAGAGAGTACACAAGCCTTTTATCCCCTGAAAACATGAACCAATAAATTCCTGTTGAAAAGGCAATTTGGTATTTTTCATAGCAGCAACAAAACTAAGACAACACCTCTGGCCTCTTTATTTCGGTGTCTTTAATTAGATGTATAATGTCTGGCATTAAATAAAAATAAAAATTTGAAACACCTTCAAAAGGACAAAAAACCCAGTTTGTAGATATAGAGTAAGCAACAGATTCATAATCAATTTGACAGATATGTTAGCATTATCATATCAGGAATTTAATAAGCTATTATAAATATACTATGAGCTCTGGTGAAAAAAGTGAACAGTATATAGGAACAGATAGGTATTGTAAAAGGAAGGCAGTAAAATCTAAACATATATCCTTTATTATTTTATGTAAATTATGTTTTCATATTTTGACCTTTAGTTCAATTTAAAAAATAAAACAGACAGAAGTCAGCTTAAGAAATTATGGAAGAACTATTTTATAAAATCCTGTCATGACATATTTCTCTTAATCCAAACAAACCTCAATTTTTTCTCCAATATTCAAATATAAAAATGCAATAATATTGACAAGCTTCACACTTTTGATTATTTCTTCTTTACTAAAAGACTTCCCTTATCCAAAGATGTAATGGTCATCTGAATTTATGAGAATTGTATTTGCTGTTTTGGGGGAGGTGCTATCTTACTATTATTAATTTTATTTACCCACAATCCATATTTAACCAATGTACATTTCCTCTTCCCCACAGCCCCCAAACCATGGTAACATCTAAACATTTTCTGTATCTATGCATTTCTTCCCATACATGCCTTATTTAGATATCATATAATCTCTATCCTTATGTGTAATGCTTATTTCATGACCATAATGTTTTCAAGACTCTTCCAATTTACAGCATATCTCAGGATTCATTTCCTACTGTTGAGTAATATTACATTTTGTATATGCAATACATTTTCTTATCTATTCATTTGTTGACTCATATTGACCCATTGTTTGTGCATACTGTATTTGCCTAGTTTGCATTTATGTAGTGTAAAAGTTTGAGATTATTTTATGTATCTCAAAAAGGGAAAGATTATGTTCATAAACTAATCTATTTTTCTGATTGTGATACCTTTTGATTTCATTAAATTAAACTGAGGACAGTTTGATTAGACTACATGTTAAGACTGCTGCAGGGCTTTATATTGGAATATATTAGGGAGGTGGGAAGTTGGTTGAGTTCCCACATCCTTGCTGGACATGATATAAACAGATATTGACTGAGACAGACATAAGAAGAGAGAAATCTGCCATTTTTTATCTTTCCATGTGATAAGGTTAAAGAGCTCTGGCCCCAGGAAGAGATGATCCATTTGCTTGACAGCTTAGACCTGAATTTGAAGATAGCTGAACAGCCAGGACTGATGCAGGAGGCTTCAGTCTTTCACCATAGAGTATGCTGTTAGCTGTGGGTTTTCCATAAATGTCTTTTATTATGTTGAGAAAGTTATCTTCTATTCCTAGTACACATGCATTATTCCATAATATAGGATCTTTCTTAGAGTCCAAGAGAAATCTTGATAATATAAAAATGTTAATATACAAAGTAATCTCTTTGATCACAATGGAGTAAAGCTAGAAATCATTGATTTTAAAAATGTGGAAATTTACAATCCTTAAGAAGGTACAGTATGCCAAAACTTACCAGATGCTTCAAAGGCAATGTCAAAGTGAAAAAAGTTAAAAGTTTTTTCTTTTTCAATAAATGCCTACATTGAAAAAGAAAAGTATATATCAAAGACATTACCTAATTCATATCTTGATGTACTAGAAAAAGAAGAGCAAAGTAAACCCAAAGACAGCAGAGGCAAGGAAATAAGAGTAGAGTAGAACTAAATGAAATAGAATATAGAAAACCATTCAGGAAACACAAAACAAAATTTGCTTTCTTTAAAAGTATCAATAAAAATTACAAATTTTTAGCTAACCTGACAAGGAATATAAAAGATCCAAATAACAAAATCAGAAATGAATATGGTGGTATTACTACTGATCTTAAAGAAATAAAAATGATTAGAATACGGTACCTAGGACATTGTTATGCCAACAAATCAGAATATTCATGTGAAATGGAAATATTTGCACAAATACACATCACCTAATTGACTCAAGTAGAGAAAGAAAACGTCAAAACTCTATTTCAAAACACAGATTGAACCTATAAAAAACTTAAACGTAGGAAAAGCTCAGGGTCATAATTCACCATTGAATTAGCACCAATCCTGTTCAAGTGGCATTATTCACAAATGCCAAATGATGGAAGTAACCCACATATCAGTAAACCAAGGAATGCATAAAAAAAGCTGCCATATGCATACAAAAGAATATTATTCAGCAGTAAAGATTAATGAGGTCCTGATATATGTGACAACATAGATGAACCTTTAAGACAGCATGTTGAGTGAAATAAGTCAGACACAAAAGGACACATTTTGTATGACCTCAATGATTTGAAATAATTAGAATAAGCAAATTCATAGTTATGACCTAGAACATAAGTTAGCAGGGGATAAGGTGGGGATAGGGAATGGGAATTCGAGGCTTAAAATGTACAGTGCTCCTATTTGGAATGATGGAAATGTTTGGTAATGGATGATGGTGATGGTAACACAGGGTTGTGAACATAACTAAAAGCACTGAAATATAATTGTGAAAGAAGTTTAAAGGGACTAATTAGATGTATACATGGTAAATACACTACAAAGAATACCCTAAGTTAAACCATGAATGAAGCTAATAGTACAATTAAAGCAAAATGCTATAATAAATTGTAACATATGATCCACATTTAAGGCAAGGGTGGTATATGGAAAATCTGTGTTTTAGGCATTATTATTCTTTAAACACAAAACTTTTAAAATAAAAATGCAAATTAAATATTTATGTCCAAACTGTTTTCTAGATTGGTCATATTAATAAAACACCTTCTAGTGTAAGAGTACCCTTTATATCACAACCTTAAACACTGTGTTCTTTCATGTCTTACACATTCTGCAGGTTTTATGAGTGTATATTTCTATGTGCTTCTCACTTACATTTTATTTCCTTAACCAATAATAAAGTTTTCCAAATATTCATATTTTACCCATTTGTGTTTCATTTCAGTAGTTGTACTAAATTATATTGCTTCTATTTTTTTACACAAGGTAGAGAATTTGTGTATCGTAGACTTTTATTGCCTTTGATTATTGCAGACTGAGTATTCCATCCTGGAAGAAACAAGCTGAGAAAACAAGATCTTACCACTACTACCCAGCAATCATTTCACAGAACAGTGCTGTCACTCTGAACTAAGTTATTTGCCAATGAATGTCTTACTGGAGTCACGGGGCATGCACATAATCTTATACAGCAGCAGTAGAGACAAATCCACACATGATACCCCATTCTGTCCTCTGAGGAGTTCAGGGGAAGCCAATGACTGAGCTATCTCTGGCCCTAAACTCAAGCTTCTTTAAAAATAAAAAAAATTAAAAGGGTGATGTTATTTTGTTTGGCTGAGAATTTTACAAATCATCAATTGTGATTTCTTCATTGCTTAATAAGTCAGACCTCAGATTACTCTTTTCCTCACATATTTTACTATAAGTCTAAAGAAAATAATAGTCCATTACCTCCAAATTTAGCTTGAAATTATCCACAGTTAAATATCAAAGTTCCTCAATTGTAACTATTGCCTTCCACATGAAATCAGAACAATTTTTTTGTCAAATTATCTGCCATTTTATAACAAGGATCAACTTTCCTCCATTTTCTGCAATAACACATTCCTTCTATGGCCTCAGCAGAAGCACTTGAATGTCTATATTTCTAGCAATCTTTTTTTTTTACCATGATATATGTGTTGTGTAAGATGACAGAAGTAATCTATACAGCTTTAACTTTTTTCTCAGCCTTAACAGGACATTCCTTTAATAACCATATCATCACAGAGAGTCTTTTCAAAGAAATCTACCTTTTTCTATCAAGTACCTCAAAATTCTTTCATCTTGTAACCATTAAACAAGTTCACAGCCACTTCCACATACTAGGCACCCAAGAGCAGCACCTCATTCTGATACCAAAAACTGTCATGAATTGTGACACTTTCTACAAAAATTATCATAAAATTTGCATATTTAAATAACAAGAATTTACTGATGCACAGTTTTAGGGGCCAGAATTTCCTAATCAAGGTTTTAGCAAGATCATGCCTTCAAAGATCTTATCTAAAAATAAGTCCATACCATGACTCACTTTTACATAATCAAACATACATTTCCAAATGTGATTATATTCAAAGAATTAATATCAAGTTTAATAGTATGTCTTTTATTGTTGCACATATCTTAATCTACCACAGCCTCCGAATGAAAAGATCAAGTAGACTAAAATGACAAATTCTGCAAAAAAAAAACATGCATCAGAATAAAAGTCAGATACGATATAGAGACTGTAATTATAACAGAAGAATTTTAAAATAATTATTTTAAACAGACAAATATGAGAACAAATGATTAATGTAAGCATAGTGAAGGAAAGTTTCAGAAAGAAAGAACTGTTAATAATAAAACACTGTAAAAGCAATGAAGAATGTCTGTGAATGCAGTAGATAGTACATGATGAAGAAGGTACTAAAACTTGAATATACTTGCTTAGAATCTTCCTAAATTGAGTAAAAATTTTCAAAATAAAACAACTTGTAAATGGAAAATTTCAAAATATTGACATATAATTGAATTTTTAATGATCTGACAATTGTATATATTGAAAATATATGCTTATCGCAGTAGACTTATGGACCATAAAATGTAACCCAACTCTGACACGCACCATAACTGAAAGAATTGAATTCCCATCCTGGGGAGTTCTGCTACATTCTCTAATAGGACAGCAAGAATTCTCCATAGACAAGAGCAGTGCATATTCAAGGAAGACAGACAATTATACCTGGCCCTTGATATTGATTATAATACTTATGAAACTTTTCTTATGAAATTGAATTTTAGCCTAGTATTATATGTTGCCTAAGAATTACCTATTAAAATACTCCTTCTTGCTCAAATGTGGACTCTTTCTAAGCCAAACATACCATATAAATGCAGTATTTTCCCCCCTGGCACCAAGAGATTAATATCAAGCTCTAACTAGAAATGCCTCATGAAAAGGACCTTGACACCAAAGAAGAAATATTAAATACGTATGAGATTATATGACTAAGAGATTTCAAAGAGGGTTGGAAGGTAATTCCAGAGGTTATAGTTACACAAGTCTCAGGAAGATCTCATTGACTGTCTCACAGTAAATAGTGCCTCAAACAGCAATCCTCCTGAGGACTCTAGAGACATCAAGACACAATAAGCAGGGCAGACAATCTCAGGAATTTGGGACACTGGCAGAGGACCTTACTTTGGAATGTATACGTCCCAGTATAAAAGAATTAGACTAATTTACAATTTCATTACACAAGGCTCTTCTGCTCCTTTTAATTGAACCTACAATTAGCACTATACCTGTTAAATATGTGTCCCAGAGAAATAAATCTTTGATCCATGCATGTGCCAGGTGAGCTATGAATCTCTGAAGAGCTGCAACATCTACTCTCCAGTTCATATTACATGAAAAATATAGGGATTCCCATATGCCCCACTTCTAACAACTGCCGCATTCTCCCCATAAACAACATCCTTCATTGGCATGATACATTTATTACAATTGATGAAAATATTTTGGAGCACTGCATATGGAAATCCCCTATATTTTTATGTAACATTTATGTACTAAAATCTCCTTTAAAAATAAAAAAGTAAAAATTTAAAATAGATAATTTTTGTTAGAACATATTCTATACAGAGCCTATTCCTTTATCTTTCTTTTATAAGAAGAAAAGGTAAATTCATGTGTATTTATTTATTTAGCTTTTTAAATTTTATTTATATAGAAAGTTCTTCCCAATATCATCTCCATTCAGTGAACAGTTTATTGATTTGGAAAGCAGAAGGAAGAATTCAAGCCCAAATCTGTCCCTCTGAAATTTGTCAGTTACAAATTGTTTTGAGTTAGAGTTTTCATTTTAAAAGAATAAATAATTAAACATAATTCACAGTTTCTATGAATATAAAAAAAAATGTATATAGAAGCATGCCCTAAATAAAATGCTGGAGAATGAAATGAGGTATTAGTTTTCCATTTTAGTTATGAAGAACATAGAGTTGGGGAATGCAAGTGATTTACCTAAGATCACTTAACCTTAACCATAAATTCCCATTTTTGTTCCAGTCAAAACTTTGAATTTTAAGATCCCTGACTCTCTCATCTCTATTATTTTTCTTCCATTGCTCTTAAACGAAAAAGTACATAATCATATACTAGATTGAGCATAGGCTATTGTGCATGTACAGAATTGTATTATAGACCCTCTCTTCCAGAGGAGTTGACTTAAAGAAAAGTAGCTGGGGCTCCATCATTATTACATTTTTAATTCTCTCCATGATTTTATTAATTCAATTTTTTTGTAAAATTATTTTGCTTTCAAAACTATCATTATCAATAAGGACACTTGTTCAGGAAAGGACTTCAAGTATACTTGTCTTTAAGAATTTTCTCTATGGTAGAAATATTCTCATTAAAACTGAGTGTTAATATGTTGAGGTAAGCAACAATATGTGAAACTAAATTACTATCCTCTTGGGATTTCTTTCAGTTAAGATTGACTAAGGAGATGTAAATGGGAAATATTGGATGAGATTTTTGAGAATCTGTTTTATCATTGCCTAACCAATATTTCATCTTACTCTATTTACATATCATTTTTTTAAATATACTTTTTAATTTTTTAAGATACTTTGATTATATAAATATTACATTAAAAAGACAACGTATTCCCATATGCCCATTTCTAACACCTGCCACATTTTCCCACATAAACAACATCCTTCATTAGTGTGGTACATTTATTACAATTGATGAAAATATTTTGGAGCATTGCCACTAAGTGTGGATTAAAGTTTACATTGTAGTTTACACTCTCTCCCACACAAGTTTGCAATTTATAGCAAGATAGATAATGGCTAGTGTCTGGCATTGCAATGTTATTCAGGACAATTCCCAACTCCCAAAAATGTCTCCATATTACACCTATTTATCCCTCTCCCACCCCTCAAAATCTCCAGTGGCCATTGACTCCGTATCAATGATATAATTTCTTCCAATGCTAGAATCACAATAAGTCTATAGTAGGCTGCCATTAAGTCTACTGTCATTCATCGTTCATTCCCCAATCCTGAGGATTCTGGGATGTTGATGCTCACTCCACCTCTAATTGAGAGGGGTCTTAGATCCCATGGGACAGATGGATGGGACTATCTTGCTTGCAGTTGCAGACTCTTTCTGTTCCTTAGGATAGTCATTATCCAACATCATCTCCTTGTTAGTTGTCATGGGTGAGTCCAATGAACTGGAGAGCAGGTTTTGCAACTCTGTTGAGATTCAGGGCCCAGCTGAACAAATGGACAGCCCAAAGATTTAAGTCTCTTGGACATATACCTATGAACTCTAATATAAACTATAGGTTAATAGAGGGGCAGAAAGCCATGTGTACTGAAACCACAACTGAGTCCAGCTCTGTCACACTGTGGAGCAAAAATTTTCCAAGCAGGGTCCACTGACAGGGCACCAAACTGCTGAGCTATTGGCCCTGCCTGTAGTGTCTGGATATCTCTGCTATTTTAGACAATATTTCTTTGGCAGTTGATGAGTCTTACTGAGATGTGCGTAAGCATAACCTCTGGAATAACCTCTTGACTCATTTGGAAGTCTCCTAGCCATATACACTCCTTTCCTTTACCCTTTTCCCCTTTTTGTCAACGTGTTTTTCCTGTTGTATTGCTAGTTGGTGCTTGGTAGTAATCCCTTGTTGCCAGGGAGGCTCATACCCAGGAATCATGTCCCATGCTGGAGGGAAAGTAATGCATTTATATGCTGAGTTTGGCTTAGACAGAGTCCACATTAGAGCAAAAAGGAGGCTCTCAGGAGGTAACTCTTTGGTACCCCATAATACTAGGCTAAGTTTTAATTTAAAAAGTAAAGTTTCATTAGTACACTCATTGTACCAGGTTGACATTGTTTATGAATTCCAAAAATAGATATTGGATTATGTTTGTAAACTGATCTGTTCCTCTGGGCATATTAGATTATATTGGATTCAGAAATTTAATTTTTATTTGATTTAATAATGATTAAAGCTTTGTTTGAGTCACATTAGTAGGACATTGCATCCCTGCACCCTTGGTGGGCAGGGACTCACATAGAAAATGACACAACAGAGGATTTTGTTAGAGTTTTTATATTGGAGCACTGGAAAAACACAGGAAAAGAATTGGCTCTATAGACATGGCAGAAGCCCCTTAAAGAGAGATGAGCTATTCACCTGATAGTTTGCAGCTGCAGAGACTAGAACCCTCAGCAGCTGAGTTCAGAGAGAAATGAATCCCAGAAGAAAGAAAAGTCTTATCCTAGACTACAGCTGATATTGGAAGAAGCTGGGACCAGAAAGCCTTCAGAGGAAGAGGGTGGCTGAACCCTTGCAGATGTCAACAACCATCTTGCTCCAACATGTGTCAACATAATTTGGTGAGGGAAGAAACTAAGGCTTTATGGTCTGGTAACTGTAAGCTTCTACCTTAAATAGATATACTTTATATAAGACAACAGATTTCTGGTATTTTGCATAAGAACCCCCCTTTTGCTGCCTAATACAGAATTTGGTACAAAGAGCGGGTAGTGCTTTTGCAATTACCCAATGCTGGAATGGTTTTATAAATGGGTAAGAGGTATTTATTGTAGGAATTGTGAGGTGTTTTATAGAAAAGTCCTAGAGTGCTCTGAAGAGACTTTCTAAGATGACTTAGAAGTAAATAAAGAAATTACTACTGGAAACTGGAGGAAAGGCAATCTGTGTTTTAAAGTTGCAGAGAACTTAGCAAGATTGGCTCCTGATGTTTTATGGAAGGCAGAATTTGAAAACAGCTAGCCTGGTCATTTAGCTGAAGAAGTTTTCAAAGTAAATTCAGAGAATGCAGCTTGGCTTCTCCTTGAAGCTTATAGTAAAATACTAGACAAGAGAGATAAGCTGAGGACTGAATTGTTGGGCAAAAATAAAATGGAAATTGATTCTGGAAATTCCAAGCCTCTGAAAATCAAGCTCCCAGATGATAGAACCCCATTTGAGGACTTAACTAAACTTGGAAAGCATAAATCAGGATTGAAGGTGCACTTATCTAGGAGAGACATGTGGAAAGTCTTACTGTCTGGTGCTTGGACCCCTGCTTCTTCAATGCTAAACCAACAAGCGTTTTGAGAGAGCTGTATGAACAAAAACACTGGCAGTCTGGAATAAAAGGGACATGTAAGGAAGAGATTGAAGGTGAAACAGCTTTAAGAGGAAAACCATGGAAGCTGAGATCTGGAATTAAGACACCTCCCCAGGCCACGAGAAGAGAACCCCACCCATGTGTACAGAGAGGGTAAGTTTGCCACAGCAGTTGAAGAGGGTGGATGTTCCTGCCCAATGTTCAGGGCGAGTATTGCCACTCCATGGTACAGAGAGGTTGGAGCACATTCTCCAAAGATTAGGAAGATTATGATCACCAACCCACTGGTCTGAGAGGGGTGGACCTAACCCCCATGGATTAGGGAAAGCCAAGTTACCAACTCATTGCTTTGAAAGGGTTGGGCCTGTATACCAAAGTTAGGGGGGATGTTGCCTTCACTTCACTGTACTAAGGGGGTTAAGACTGTAACCCAAAGTTTGGGTATAGTGTGGCAATCACCCCAACAATCTTGGAGGGTGAGGCCTGGAGCTTGTTTACCACCCAGATGCTTGATGAGGGTGGAAACAAGAAAAGGGCCATTGGGAAAGCCTGTGAAAAGGGTAGGTACTCATGAGGCACCAGGGAGAAGACACGATCTTCTTAAAAATTACTCTCAGACTTTGAAATTGAATGGAGTATCCTCTTCAGGTTTACTGAACTGTGGAGGAACCATGACTCATGTTTCCCTCCCATTTTCTCCTTATGGCAATGCAAATGTCTATCCCTTGTCTGTTCTTTTGTGTATTGTAAGCAGATAAATGGTTTTGTAAGATTCAGAGGTCTACAGGCAGATGAGACTTTGCCTCAAGACAAATTGTATTTCTTTAATCTGATTGTGAAATGATTCTGTATTTAGCATTGTACTGATTTAAGGTTTTTTGAATATTGTAATATCTTTTGGAATTCAGAGGGTGGAGTGTCGCAGTTTGATTTTGTTTATGAATTCCAAAATTAGATATTGGATTATGTTTGTAAAGTGGTCTGTTCCTCTGGTCATATTAGATTATATTGGATTTAGAGGTTTCACTTTTACTTGATTAAATAATGATTAAGGCTATGATTGGCCACATCAGTAGGATGTTGCATCCCTACCCCCTTGATGGGTGCGGACTCACAGAGAAAACAACACAGCAGAAATTTAGTTAGAGTTTTGATATTGGAGCCCTGGGAAGTAAACACACAGGAGAAGAACACAGGAATAGACATGGCTCCATAGACATGGCAGAGGCCCTGGAAAGAGTGATGAGCTATTCACCTGATAGTTTGCAGCTGCAGAGACCAGAGCCCTCAGCAGCTGAGCCCAGAGAGAAATGAGCCTTGAGAGAGAGAAAAGACTTACCTCATCCTACAGCTAATATTGGAAGAAGCTGGGACCACAGAGCCTTCAGAGGAAGAGGGAGGCTGAACCCTTGCAGACATTGGCAGTCATCTTGCTCCAACATATGGCAACTGACTTTGGTGAAGGAAGTAACTTAGGCTTTAGGGCCTGGTAACCGTAAGCTGCTACCACAAATAAATACCCTTTATAAAAGCCAATTGATTGGCATTTTGCATCAGCACCACTTTGGCTAATTAATACAGTCATCAATATCAAGGGCCAATCAATGGACCATCCTCCTTCATTACTCATTGCCCCTATATTTGGGGGATTATTGCTGTCCCATTAGAGAATGTGGCAGAGCTCCCCAAAATGGGAATTCAATATTCTTTTGGTTATCGTGTGAATCTTCACCCACCATAACAGTGTCCCATGAACATATGAACACATTTATATGCCTTTAATGTATGCCCCAGAGGGACTTCCTCTCATGCATCCTTAATCACTGACACTATGCACCAATGATCCTCACCTGCCACAATTGTAAACTTTCTGTGATCAAAAGCTTTTCCAAAAATGAAGTCAAGACAATAAACACAGATAATAAGAAAATGAAAAAATGATGATAGTTTTAAAAAAAACAATAAATTACAAAAATTTTTAAAAATTGGAATAATAAAAAATAATTTTAAAAATATAAAATTATTTTTCTTTGATATTATGACTTTCATCACTGTTAGATCTGTTATCATGCATGTACAGTGACATTTTCTTCTGTTTATTTCCCCAGTGTCTTTTTTTTTTTTCTCTGTCTACAAAGAAGATTTAGATTACAGAAAAGTCATGTACAGAATATAGGAGATTTTTATAAATTTCTTGAGATGACCCTGAAGAAACAGGGATGCGGTTGAAAGAATTCTGTTAAAATAGCAAATAGGTGTTGATATATTAAATGCATTGCCTATGTACTAACTACTTGTCATAATAACAATTATAGGGCTCTCAAGTCTATATGTGCACCAGCATCACAACTTTAAATGATTAAAGTTTTAGAATGTTTCAATATCTCATAAAACAAATATGCATATTTTATTATTTTTAAACATTCTTGAGCGATTATTGGTTTTTGCATAAATTTATACATCCCATATTCAAGTTGTGTATACATGCTCACATACATGCACATACACATAAACTGATGGGAATTAATGGAAATTGTAATGAAGAATGAACCAAATTTAGGAAACTTTACTTTTTCCAATTTTTAATCTAATTCATGTACAGTTTACATTCCTCCAATTACTTATGACTCATTTCAGTTTTCTCCAAATATCACTATATACTTTCAAAGGAGTGGTCTTGTACCATTTATATTATTCCTAAGAACTTATTGATTTTGGTGTAGATATATTTGATGTCACCTTTATATTTCATTTTCTAAATATTTCATCCTGAACATAAAATTTCAAATACATTTGCTCATAATCACCTATTTACATGTAACTATAGCATTCCTGCTGGAGAAAAGAATGGATAGTGAACGTAAGAGGAGCTTCTCACATGTTCTGACTATGCTATTACTTGCAAACAAACAACTTCATTGTGTGAGAGTTCAATGTAAAAATCACTGCCTTATACGTCATTTGCTTCTATATAAACTATATGAATCAGTGTGATAGATTAATTCTTGTGCCAACTTGGTCAGGTTATGGTGTTCAATTATTTAGTCAAGCAAGCCCTGGCTAATTGTTATTATGATATTTCATGGAGTTAAGTTATCAGTAAAGTGATCACAACTATGGGTGACTACATGTACAATAAACTGAAGAAATTGCCTTCAACAATGAGAGAAGCTCATCGAATCAGTTGAAAGTTTTAAAAGGAAAAGTGATGATTATAGCAGTCATAAGAATTTCCAGCTCTACTTTAGCCAACCAGCATCTTTTGTGGAATTCATTGCAAACCTTCATCAGAGGTTGAAACTTGTCACCTGCCCTGAGAAATTTGGAATTACCCATCCCCATATTCTCTTGAAACAGTTCTTATAAAAATCAACTAATATGTACAGATGCATCCTTCCATTTGTTTCCCTAGAGAATCCTGACTAATACAATCAGTCTTTAAACAATTGTTGAATTAAAAACTTGTTAGCTATTTAACTGTAAATTTCAAACTTTAAAGATGAACCCTGTCTAACATACAGATGAATAGAGGTAAAGAAAAAAAAAAAAAAGCTGGGAAAAATGAAAAATGTTAACTCCATCAATACCAGGTCAAAATGTATGAAACAGAACAAAATTTTTTTTAAAAAAGCAAAAAATTGAATTAGCCATTGGGCATGAAATACTTATCTTGGAGGTTTAATGAGGTCAGCATATATAAATTGGGGAAGGATCTGGAAAAAAATTAAATGCAATTATTTTAAAAATATCTCCATGTAAGTCTTGTATGTACTTTAAAATATAAATTTATTTTTATTTTTCCTGCTTGATACTGAGTATTATATGGATTTACAAACTTATGTCAATGAGCAGTTTTTATGGAAAAAGAAATGGTTCAAACATATAAGAAATTTTATATGAAAGAAATAGTGCCAAAATGCTATATTATTTTAGAACCATTCGACTGTCATATAGTAACATGCCATAACAAATGTGAATGATAGAAAAGATGACAGTCAACATAATAGATTTAATCCTCTTGGATAAGTTAACTGTTGTAACCATTATAGAAGGTAATTGATACTTTTTTGTAAACCATGAAATTTGTGCTAATCTATGAACCCATAGTTCCAGTAATAGGTAAATACCAAATCCAAACTCTTTTACATGGGAAACATGGATATTTTTAACAATATCCATAAGCATACAACATATAATAGCAGAAAACTGGAAACAACCCAAATATTGTTGATAAATAATGGATATATGTAAATTTATATGGTCTATAATTTTGGGGAAAAAAAGGTTATTAAAAAATAAACAGAATGGGGCCACAGTTACATGCAATTATATGAATGTAATATAATGTAGAGGGAAAAAAACTCAATTTTGTTTCTGTTGGATGATATATTTACTCTGAATGTAACAAAAAAACTAAATGAAGACTTTCATCTACAAATAGACACAATTTATCTTGACCAAAGAATGAATGTTCCTAGAGGACTTTACAAATTGTTTTTATAGGTGACCTTGATGTTATGTGATTGGATACATTATATTTCTTGCACACTGTATTCCAAGGTGTTAAAAGAGCATTAAAGAATAATAGGTAATATATGGGAACATAGTTTTTGCAGCATATAAAAGCTGAAAATCACATCATTTTTTAAAAATTTATGTTGAAAATCAAACTAGTTTAAATAACAATACTTTAATTCTAAAAAGAGGAGGAATAAAGATATTTATCAATGCATTTTTTTTTCAGTAGAAATGTATGAGTACATAACTTTCCAGGAAGTAGACTACTGAAGCCTTTATTTCTTGCACAATCTAATCATAAAACTGTTCCTAAAGCCACATTTGTACAAGTTTCATTATGTCAAAAAAATTTTCATGGCCTACACCATCTTCTTATTGCAGGATTTAGATAGAATGGGTTCAGAAGAGTTGTGATAATACTAAAGAATTCTCCTACCACTTTATCCTGTTCACTGCTGCACTAGAATCTTGATCTCATAGAATTGGACAGAATTGTCCCATAGAATAGATTTGTCACAACGAGGTGACAGACACAAGTGGAGATAACTTATGTTTGTCCTTCACTGAAGCACATCTAGAATTCCACAGTGAAAACATGGGCATAGAAAGCTAGAATGGTCATGAATGTTTCCAAAAGTATAAGGCCACTCGAGAAGATGTATAATTATGCTGAGAAATGTCATGACACAACAATGGCAATAGAATTGGACATTCACAGGTAAAATTATTAATAAACTGGGAACTATAGAATAGAAGAGGGAATAAATATAAAGCGTGCATTAAAGAGGTGATGTAGAGGGGATCCAAAATAACAGAGTAGGGAATGGGAGGCTGCACTCCTCCTCCAGATACTACAGTAAAGTAACCAGGCTAGTGTGGCAGAAGGCAAGCTGTGGGACAGTGGGGGTGCTTGGTGAGGGTTGCTAAGAGGGGGGCCCAGACAGTCGAGGGAGAGGGAAATTGTGGGAGATAGGGCAGTAATCTGAATCAGAGGGAGAAGGAAGCCAAGAATGTGATTTAGCTGGCAGACTGGTGCTTAGCTGGTCCTCACAGTGAGGTGAGCCAACAGGGGACCAGGAATGCATGCTGGTGCTCAGAAAGCACACAAGTAGGTGAGCTGCAGGGCAATCAGGTGCCTGGACTGGCATTCAGCTGTCTCATGGGGAGAAGGGAGCATGGGGTAGATGATTAAGTGCAGAGACCAGTACCCAGCCAGCCTTGGGGAGAGGAGAGCATTGGTGCAAATGGGTGTGCTGCTGGTGATCTTGAGGGATGGGAAATTACTGGGTAACAGGAGTAATGGATGCCACCCAGCTTATGGAGAGAGATCTAGTGGGTGAGATAAGGCAGGTAGACTAGCTCTTATCAGGTTCCCAGGAAAAGGAAATATGCAGGCTGGCACTGAAGTGTCTCCAAGAAGAGAAGAGGGGTGATTTGATCAGGTGGGCTGACATGCAAATTCCCAGTCTTGGGAGAGACAGGAATTAGGGTGGTGAGGGGGTGAGATGACAGGTGATTAGCTGGCATAAGTGAGAAGGGAGATGTGAGAGTCTGCCAGTGAACTGACAGGTGCCCCACCATCCTAGGGGAGATAGGATCTGGGAGAGGCAGTTAGTGAGCTGTCAAGTCCCCAAAAGGGCCAGGAGAGACGGGAAATGGGGAAAGAAAACCAGCATATTATCAGAAACTGCCGTGACTCATGGGAAAGGGGAGACATGAGACAAAGAGCCTCAAAAAGAGCCAGTTAGACTGAGTTATATTTTTTTCTCTACATATGGGTAGCTTACCTGTAGAGTGTGGGCCATGAGGGTGATTGATTGGTGAACACAGGAAGCCTGACAGTTGCTGATGGCCTGAGAAAGAGACTTGTATTTTTGTTTTATTGTGGTTTTTTTTAATTTATTTATTTTCATTTCCTCTTTTTTTCTTCTTTTACTTTTTCCCTCTTCTTTATCTTTTCTTTCTTTCTCCCTTCTCTTGTTTGGTCTTCATTTCTATCTTCTCATCTCTTTGATATTTTCTTTTTTTCTTATTTCTTTTTTTCAACTATTTAATTTGTCTTGCTTTTTTTTTATGATTTTTCACTCATTACTTATTTTTTCTGTCTCTTTTATTGTTCCTTTTCCATCCTTTTTGTTTTATTCTTCTTCCATTATTTCATTCATTTTTTGTGAACTTAATATTTTTTGGTGGAAGATGGACAAATAGAAAATTATAGAACAGCTGGAACAAAGTGCACAGAATGTTGAACAAATAATCATGGATGTCCAAAAAAAAATCCTGAATAAATACTATGAAGTTAAGGAAGAGATAAAGTATAATAATAAGAAACTGGGGTAACATAGAGAATAAATCATAAACATAAATAAAATGATAAGAGATCTGATGGTGATGAAGAGCACAATGCAAGAAGTTAAAACTATACTAAAAGCACATAAGAGCAAATTTGAAAAGAGAAAAGAATTGGTGATGTTGAAGACAGAACACCTGAAATCTCACAGATAGTAGTACAGATAGATTTTTTAAAATAGAAAAAATTCAGCAAGGGCCTAGGGAATTGGATGACAACATGAAATCCACAAACATATGAAATAGAGTCATTTCAGGGGGATAAGAGAAGGGAATGGGGACAAAAGGAGTGTTGAAGGAAATAATGGCTGGAAATTTCCAAACTCATATGAGGGACTTTGATGAATATGTCTAGGAAGCAGAGCAAACTCCAACAGAATATATCATAGTAGGTCAACTACAGGACACATACTTATCAGATTGACAATTGCTCTAGATAAAGAGAGAATCCTGAAACCAGAAAAAGAAATGGGATCCATCACACATAAGGGGATATCAATAAGATTAGGTATAGATTTTTCATCCTAAACCATGGAAGCAAGAAATCAGGGGTATGACATAGAGTTCTAAAAGATAAAACAAACAAACTGCCAGCCTGAATTCTGTATCCAGCAAAACTGACAGTCAAATATGAGGCAGAGTACAAAATATTCAGAGATAAGCAGAAATTGAAAGTTTGTTAGACAGAATCCTGCATATCTAGAAATATTAAAAGGAGTTCTGCAGGTTGAAAGGGAACAACAGGTGAGAGAGGGTTGAAGGAGAGTGTACAGAGGGAGATTATTTGTAAGAATAACTAAAATATAAAAAGAGAAATAAATATAAAATATAGCATATATAAACCTAAAGAAAAAAATGGCTAAAGTAAGAACTTCCTTGAGAATAAAAACATTTTATGTTAACGGATTAAAGTCTCCAATCAAAAGACACCAATTGGCAGAATGGAAAAGAAAATACCACCCATCTATATGTTACTTAAAAGAAACTTACAACCAGGGACAAAAACAGGTGGCAAGTGTAAAGTTGGAAAATATTTTACATGGGATGAGTAACAAGACAAGGGCAGAAGTTATACAAATTGGAAAATGGATTTTGTATGCAAGCTGT
>JAQZBX010044957.1:0-21194 GCA_029593785.1 Cabassous unicinctus
TAAAATTCCTAGAAAAAATTATAGAAAAAAGTCTTCAAGAACTTGTGGTAGGTGATAGTATCTTAAAACCTACACCCAAAGCATGAACAACAACAACAAAAATAGATAAATGGGACCTCCTCAAAATTCACTCAACACTTTTGCACCTCAAAGGACTTTGTCAAAAGGGTGAAAAGGCATCTGACTCAATGGGAGAAAATATTTGGCAATCACATGTCTGATAAGGGTTTAATATCCATGATACATAAGGAGATCATACAATTCAATAATAAAAAGGTAAACTATCCAATTATGAAGTGAGCCAATGAATTGAAAAGAACAGTCCAAAGAAGAAATACAAATGGTGAAGCAACACATGAAAAAATGTTCAACAGCACTAGCAATTAGGGAAATGCACATGAAAACTACAATGAGATATCATTTCACACCTATTAGGCTGGCTGCTATTAAAAAGTCAGAAAACTGTAAATTTGGAGAAGATGTGGAGAGATTGGAATGCTTATTCACTGTTGGTGGGAAAGTAGAATGGTGCATACACTGTGGAAGACTTTGGCAGTTCTTAAGTCAGTTGAATATAGACTTGTCATGGGGCCCGGCAATACTATTACTAGGTATATACCCGGAAGTACTGAGAGCAGGTGACATGAGTAGACATCTGCACACCAATATGCATAGCAGCGTTAGTCATGATAGAGAAAAGTTGGAAACAATTGAGGAGTCCATCAACTGATGAATGGATAAACAAATTTTGAAGTATACACAGGATGAAATATTATGCAGTGCTAAGAAGAAATGAAGTTGTGAAACATATGACAACATGGATGAACCTAGAGCACATTATGTTGAGTGAAGCAAGCCAGACACAAAAGGAAAAATATGTATAATTACCCTATTATGAACTAAATATATTATGTTAAATATAAATATGCTATATGAATATGAATATGGGTGAAATTGCATATATAAGACCTTTTTCTTTTTCTTTGAATCTGATCAAATGTAGGTTAATGCAACAAAATGTTAATACAAGACCAGAAAAACCCAAATATATTATACTAAATGAAGGAGAACAGACACAGAGGACTACATATTGTATGACTCTACTTATATAATATGTAAATATAAATCAGTTTATAAAGATGAAATTAGATTATTGATTATATATAGTGAGGAAGGGATGTGGAGTCTTTCTTTTTGGAGTAATGAAATTGTTCTAAAATTTTTGAGATGATGAATGCACAACATTTGGATCATACTAAAAGCCATTGATTATACACTTTGGGTAGATCATATGTTATGTGAATATATCTCAATTAAAATGCTTAATAAACAAATAAGCAATTGTGCAAGAATAGCCAGAAATAGAAGCTTTGTACAGCAGGGGAAACACAGAGATTTAGACATTAGGAATTTCCTTTTTTTGTTTTTTTGTCTGTTATTTATTATTATTATTATTATTGAAATAATGAAAATGATTTAATAATGATTGAAGTGATGGATGTACAACTATGTGATTATATGAATTCCATTGATTGTACACTTTGGATAAATTGTATACTTTATTAATATGTATCAATAAAATTCATTTGTTTAAGAAATGTTAGACAAATTTGACATACTCTTTAAGAAGAGGTCTAAGGTACAGGAAGATTGAGATTTTGTGATTCATCATTAGTATAATATGTTCCGACACTGCATAACCATCACCCACCACTTCTCAACTTTTTCCTCCAAGGACACAGATTTCACCAAGGCATTAAGAAATTCACTGTTCATGGGGTCATCAGCATCCTTGTAAAGCTTTGCTGTGACTAACATAAGTATACTAGAGATGATGGGAAGCGTGCTCCAGTGGAATTAGATTCCCAGAGTGGAAAGAATCCAATTGGCAGTATCAATGTCTAAGAGACAAAATGGGAGCAACTACCAAGATAATGCACAAATTCAAGTTCATAATCAATGTGTTTTTTGTGCAGACATCTGTAGCAATGGCTCATGGGTCAACTGTCTCCTAAGGAATTGAATAGATGGGAAACCAAGCCATTTGTTAGCTCTGTTGTAAAGAAGAATAGTTTCATTTTTCATATTTAGGTTTTAGCTGAAAACTAGCTCATGTTGTCCTAGTAAGGAATCATAACCCCTATACAATTCTCTGTCCTAAACCAGTTTATATCCCCAGGACACTTATACTGAAAGGGAGGTCAGCTTCCTTTGAGGAAGTACCCTAAGTCAAAGTATATATTATATATTTTCCTCCAAGAATTCACATGGATACCTGGCAGCCATTTACCAGGGAAATCCTCATCCCATCTCAAAGTTATTTTTCACTGATTCTTAACTGTCACTAATTTCTAGAGATGGTAAAACACCACTGAGGTCAACACTTCTTAACATGACTAATACTTTTTGCCCTAAGTGCGGTTCTCTGTGGATGCACAGGGACTGTGTACAAGGATGTCATTATGCATGCAGAACCAAAAAGTGTTTTGAGTATATAAGTGTGGAATAAAACAGAATCCTCAAATTAGATCTTTTTCCCTTATACTAAGAATGAGGATAATTACTGTCTGCAAGTTCAAGTGCGATTCCTAAAAATTGCTCCCCTAGAAACCCTTAGTCACAATAATGAACAGAATGAAACACTGTATCCTTGAGGCAAAGGAAGAGGTTAGTGTTTCCTTCAAACACTTGATTGAATAAGACATCTATGTAGACTCAGCAGTAGTAACTTGACATGTGTTTAATTAAGCAAACCCCTTTAATTTAATGCACTGTTCTCCTGCTAAGGGTGTTGATGGTTTTCAAGCATAGGGGACAAATGTCATGGAGAATCTCCTCCTTGATCTTGACTAAGGTAGAGTTTGTAGCTTTGCATGTTTTTTATTTTAATTTATTTATTTCATTTCATATCATTTCATTTCATTTCATTTCAGATATATTACAATTTAAGGCATTCCAACACTGATTATAGACGTAGAATTTCACAGATGATTTCTCTGGTTTGTGTATGAATTATAGAGGTCGATGAAGATGCTTCCATTTTCATTGTACTTATATTGTGATGTCTCTCATGTCATATATCAACTGAAGAATTTGTTATATAGATGACACATTAATTATAAACAGTGTTTCTTCAGTGTGTGAGATCTCACATGTATTATAGGTTAATTCTACACCTGAAATCTCTTTTATATTTGAAACATTTATTGTGCAAGTTTTCTCATATTACCAGGTGTATTAGTCAGCCAAAGCGGTGCTGATGCAAAATAACAGAAATCTGTTGGCTATTATAAAAGGGTATTTATTTGGGGTAAAAGCTTACAGTTACCAGGCTCTAAAGAATAAGTTATTTAACTCACCAAAGTCTGTTGCGGTGTGTTGGAGCAAGATGGTAGTCAATGTCTGCAAGAGTTCAGGTTTCCTGTTTCTCTTAAGGCTCCACGGTCCCAGTTTCTTCCAATGTCAGCTGTAGGCAGGGATAAGTCTCGTCTTTCTCCCTGGCTCGTTTCTCTCTGGGATCAGCTGCTCTGCTCTCTCCACAAGGGCAGCTGTAAACAGGTGAACATCTCATCTCTCTTCCCAGGGCCTCTGCAGTGTATAATGGAGCCTTTTCTCTTTCTTCAGGTATCTGCATCTCTGTTTATTTATTTCTTGGGTCTCCAGCATTAAAACTTCCACCTCCCTTTTCTGCAGTACAGTTTCTCTGTGGGTCCCTGCCCACCATGGGGGTGGAGACTCAATGTCCTATTCACATGGCCCAATCAAAGCCTTAATCATTATTTAATCAAGTAAAAGTGAAACCTCTGAATCTGATATAATCTAATATGCCCAAAGTAACAGACCAGTTTACAAACATAATCCAATATCTATTTTTGGAATTCAGAAACTATATTAAACTGCTACACCCAGTTTTCTAAGTCAGAAGAGTGATTGAAGACATTCCAACATCAATGGCATTGACAGGGTTTCTCTCCAGTGTTAGGTTTCATGTTTTCTAAGGGCAGCAACATAAAAGAAGGCTTTCCCATATTGATTACATTTATGATTTCTATGTGTGAGTGTTTTCTTGATGCCTAAGGGAAGAACAAGGAAGTTTTCCCCACATTGGTTACATTTATTTGGTTCTTTCCGGTGTGAGTACTCATGTGTTCTAAGGTGAGAAAAATAAGTGAAGGCTTTCCCACATTGGTTACATTCTTAGTTTCTCTCCTTTGTGAGTTTTTTCATGTTCTCTGTGATAAGAATAATAAGTGAAGGCTTTCCCATATACACACTTATAGGGTTTCTCTCCCTTATGAGTCCTCTCATGTTTTCTAAGTTCAGAACAATAAATGAAACTTTCCCACATAGATGATATTCATAAGATATCTCTCCAGTATGAGACCTCTCATGTTGTTTAAGGGTAGAACAATGATTGTAGGCTTTGCCACATATATGACATTCATAGGGTTTCTCTTTAGAGTGAGTCCTGTCATGTATCTCAGGTCAGAAAAAGAAGTGAAGGCTTTCCCACATACGCAACATCTATAGGGTTTCTCTCCAGTGGGAATTCTTTCATGTCAGATATCGTCAGAAGGATGAGCATGGGCTTTCCCACATTGATGACATTCATAGGGTTTCTCTCCAATGTCAGTTCCATTATATTTTCTAAGGTCGGAGGTTTGACAAAATGTTTTACAACTTAGATGATATTCACATGATTTACTTCTAGTTTGCACTTGCTTACATTGAGTAAAAAGATGACTGGTTAGTGAGGCCTTTTCCAAATAGGTTTTTGAAATAGGATTTCTTTCCCATGTGAATTAACACATGTTCTGTCACAGTGGATCTGTCACTGAAATCTTCTTGCAAATCACTACATTTAAAGGGATTCTTTCAAAGGGGAGATATCAAACAAATGATGGGAAAGGGTCTTTCCTGCACATAGGTTGCATGGATGCCATTTCTTTTTTTAAAAACCATTTACCCTGCATCAGCACCCCTTTGGCTGACTAATACAGACCCTTATACAAAATGGCCATATGAGTTACTCTGGGCTAAATCACATGGACTCTCCTTATCAGAGCTGATTTGGCCACCTCAACTGCAATGTGTTGAAAATTTGAACAATGGAGGCCACCATTGTGTTTCAGCTATACATTAATTTTTTGGAAGTATTGGTGACCCACTTGGCTAGTAAGTTGATCAGATTAAACTACATGCTACTAATCCATAATGGCAGGGGCAAAGATTTTCCTTTCAGGAACAGACACAATTTTTGGATGAATTTGCCTCCTTTATTCATTTTATGATCACCGTTTTCCTGCTAGCTCTCCTAGATGTAGACTGTATAATGCCTTATTCATCAACATGGTATCCTGACAAATATTAACTGTGACCAAAAGATGCATTTGATGTCAAAGGAATAGCAGCAAAGACTCCAGTCTACAATAATAAGTTTGATAGAATTGTGGAATAGTTAGAGGAAGAATCAATCAGTACTATTGAAGTGTTCTCCAAGTTTTGCTGTATGATTTAAAATGGCACACAAAATATGACATTGGTCTTTATAAAGAACATACATCCCCAGGAGCTAAGGGTAGTAGGTGGACATGTTCCCTGCAGTGACGAGGAAAATGAGTCTTGCAGATCTCCAAGAACAGAGTGTATAATTGACCAAAGGACCTAGACACTAGGCTCTGAAATCCATTTCCACGTTTGCACCAAAGGCATTCTTTTCAAAGAGAACTTCCAGCCAGTGAGTGAGAGTGACAGGGATATAAAAGCCGGCTTGTTCTTGTTAGACTCTGAACTCCTCTCAAAGCTCCTTTTAGCTTATGGCCTTCTGACTGATTTTGGTGAACTTTCCTTAGACTGCATAATGTCTAGGAGGCTTCCATCTATCCTTCCTTCCTACTCTTTTTAATTTAGTGATCAGACTTGCATTTTATTCTGTTGTCACACCTCAAGTTTTCTGTCTCCCTCCACATTTTGCCCTGCACACACACAGGTGTTTCCCCTAATAATTGTACCTTCATGTCTGCTTCTAAGAGGAGTCTGGGTTATACATTCACTTTAATATTCCATGAAATATTTTACTAGAATTTTATTTCCTACCATTATAACCTTGGGTTCAGTGGGTTAGGAAGTCTATGTGCCCAAGGGAGAGTGCATCCCCAAAGGACAACGCTCAATATGCTGATCAATTGGTGTCTGAGTCTGCCCCTGGCCATCTAGTATGCTAGTGGCCCTGACCCAACAGGGGTCACTCTACTGAGCAGTGTGATTGATCCCAATCACCAGAGGGAAATTAGAATATGCTACAAAATGGATCCAAGTAAACTATGTTTCTAATCCAGATATTTAGCAGTGCACATTTTAGTATTCTTTTAGTATACCTTTTCAAAAGAAACATACTGCCACCCAGTAAAACAAGATGACCAAACAGTTACATCTTACCAGAAAGAAAGTTTGGAATATTTTACAAGGTAAATATCCCCATTCAATTGAGATACTGAGAAAGAATATCTAGACCAGACCATGAAGAAGACAGATGGACAATGATTTGTATTTGCAATTAAATTAGCTGGTTATAGTTTTGTATGTCTCAGCTATGCAGATTTTTATAACTTCACTTTGTCTTTTGTTTAGTCACAAAGCAGACTGTGAATGCAAGAAGCTTTAAAGTATGGTTTGGGGATTACAAGAAGATGTAATCTAGAAATGCCCATGGATCATGGTCTATGTTGTGAAGGACCATCAAGTGTTTCCATTTTCTCTATAGTATATTAAATTTCAAGAGATTTTGAATGAACATCCATAAAAATTTTTATTTATTTAATATTTGATTCATTAAACTCATCTAAAAGACATACCTTGTAAACCACAATTCTTGAGATTTTAGTTTTCTTTATGTATAATTAAAGAAATTAATTTTATTTGTGAATTTATACTGTAATTTCAAATTAATATGATATACTATTTTATGTACTTTAAAAGTATAATCTATATTGACTATTTCCAACACAGTGATGAAAACCTTATTGCTGAATTTAAACTTACATAATTCTAAAAGATTGATGCCATCTGTTTAATTAAATATCAAGTTAATATTTATTTTTATGTCTCGTAAGATTATTATTTGCCTTACTTTATCATCTTATTAGGGTTTTGGTGCTATTATTATACATGATTCTAAAGTTGAGATAACCTTTCCAGACACAAAATAATATAATTATAAACTTGGCCTAGCTGAGGTTATATTCTCAGGGTATATATTGATTCTTGTTTAGAGAAAGGAACTTAGTTGCTTCTTCTAATAGGATTAAATAGGAATCATTGGCCAACAGTTTTAGTTTATTTTTTGTAGTTAAATTTCAGGGTTTACAAGAATAGCATATCTTAAATAAAACTTTGTCACATCAGTTTGATTTTTGTAACCGGCTTTTCCTACCAATTTAAATATTTTCTACTTTCCTTTCACTGACATTAAATAACTGATTTTCTTTTCTTTTTTTTTTTTTTAAAGGTTTATTTATTTATTTATTTATCCCCCCGCCGCTTGTGTTTGCTGCATCCATTTGCTGTGTGTTTTTTCTGTGTCTGCTTATCTCCCCTTTGCTGCAAGGTCCTGCTGCATCAGCCCACCGCGCCACGCGGGCCGGCCTGCCCTGACAAGGAGGCCCCGAGAAGCGAACCGGGGCCTCCCATATGGCAAACGGGAGCTCTATCGATTTAGCCACACCTGCTTCCTAAATAACTGATTTTCTGTCACTGTAAAGTACTGATTTAATCTGTTAACACTGAAAAGGTAAGTGTTTTTTATCAGGAGTTTAATATCGTTACCAGAAATTTTTGAGAGCTCATGTTTAAAAAGACATCTGGGACAGCCTAAGCAGCTTTGTGATTTAGAACATTTGTTTAAATCAAAAATTTTAGAACTCCAGTGCTCTTATTGGGTTTCATTTTGTTTACTGTGTGTGAAAACTGATACTGATTGTATGCCTGGAACCCACTTTCCAAGTTAATGTGCATGGCGATCAATGTTGACTGGTCTTTCCTGATTCTGTGTGGCACTCCTACTTTACCTGGGACTCCATAGCTATGTAACAATTCCTTGCATTTTTTCCTGTATTGCTTACACAGATAGACATAACGATATACTTATTTTTTATAAACATAAATTATATTAACATTGCCTTACTTTAAAAAAATCAATCAAAATTGCATTGGAACCTATCATATCTGCCACCACCACCTTCTTCTTTTGAATACTACGTGTTTGAATTCTCCATAAAAACATATCTCTTTTAAAGAAAATGTATGCAGAGATTTCCATTTCTCAATTTGTTTCACTTTACCATAGTTATTATATGTTTTATTATAATAATTGTGTTTTTGTGCTCAGAATATCACAATTTGAATGGCAGAAATGTTTTTAAGTTACCTCTTATAAAATGAACTATAAACCCTTAGAGTAATTCACAAAAACCAAACCTATGGGGTCATGACTAGTATTTCATTAATGGAATAATATATATAAAAGATAAAGACATTAGTGAGATCGTACCTTTTGAAACTATTTTGCACCAAAGGTGATACCTGTGTGCTGCTGGACTTCTATGCTAAAGCTCTTGGGGAAAAAGTACATATAAAAATATTTAAAAATTTTATGAAGGAAATGGAAAATGATGACTGTCATCTAGTTTTCAATCAGGGGAAAATAGCAGAAGTTAATTCAGCATATTGGTTCATATATTTAGGAAATTACTATATGTATATATTTACTATATGCAGCATACTGCCAAAATTTACCTATATTAAAAAGCATGGGCTATTCTTTTACTTTGCTTTAAGAGGCGTTTCCTTTGGGCTTTAGTTAGTTTTTTAACTAATAATATAGTATTCATTACAAATTGTAATATTTTATATTAGTCTTTTCTCTCTAAGGTTGCCCGATTTTTCATATTGTATTTCTACTGAAAAGACATGTGTCAAGGTGGAAAATTGTGTAACTCTATAAGAACCCTTGATCATCATGGACCATAATCATGCTTGAAATATAGGTAACCTGATCAAAAATTATGCAGCCATGCTTGAAATATAGGTAACCTGATCAAAAATTGTGCATGCATCTTCTTAAAGGGAAAGAATCTGGATTTATTTCAAGAGTTTATAAAAAGCCTCTTTCACATCCTTATTCCTCAGACTATAGATCATAGGGTTTAACATGGGAAACACCACAGTGTAAAATGTAGAAGTCATTTTGTCTCTGTCCAGAGAATAGATTGGGGGCAACCGTATGTGCAGAGAATTGAGTCATAGTATAAGGTGAAACATATCAGGTGGGAGGAGGAGGTGGAGAAGGCTTTGAGGTAGCCCTGGGTGAAATGGATCCTTGAGATGACTGCAATGATGAAGAGGTAGGAGACCAGTATGAACAAAGTGGAGATAATGATGTTGGAGGCAAGGATGAAGGACAGCACAGCCTGGTAGCCATCATTCCTGCCACAAGCGAGCTTTACCAGGGGAGGCAAATCACAGAAAAAATCATCAATGATATTGTCACCACAGAATTTCAAGGCAAATGTACTTTTGTGATGAAGGAATAATTAATAAAGCCACCAAGATATGAGGCTGCTACCAAAAATGAAATTTGTTTTATGGACATTGCCTGAGAATAAAGCAGTGGCTTTGAGATGGCCACATAGTGGTCATAAGCCATGGCAGCAAACAGATAACATTCACTACAGGCCAGCCCAGCAGAGAAGAAGAGCTGAGCTACACAGCCGGCAAAGGAGATGCTCTTGTCTTCAGAGATGCAAGTCACTAGAATCTTTGGGGTGTACACGGAGGATTACCAGAGATCCAGAAAAGCCAATTCCCAATGAAAAATACATGGGCGTTTGGAGTCAAAAGTCCTTACAGATTAATGCCATGATCGTGGTATTTCCCAACAGCATCACAGAGTATATTCCAAGAACAGCACAAACAGAACGAGCTGCATCACAGGATCTTTGGTGAAGCCCACCGGGATGAACTGTGTCATGGTGTGATTGGCCCTCTCCATGTCTGTAAGGAATCTCACCTAAGAGGACAGAAAATGAGTTTTCATCTTGAATCACCGTGCTGAATAAACTGAAAATATGATAAATGAATAAAATCACACCATTGGTAACTCTGGAAGTTTAGAACAAACCTAAAAATATATATACGTATTTTAGGTTTTTAAAAAATTTAGAACAGTCAATTGCATTTTACACTTACATATTCAAATTCCACATTTCTAAGATGACTAACTTTTTTTCCCCCTAGGAATGACATAACAAAGAAGTTTCACCCTTTACTTTGAATAAAGCACTGACTTAGTGTTTCACATGAATGATTTAATGTATTCCATAAATACTCATCATAAGTAGGTTTACAGATTAAGAGCAATGATTTTATAGATGACTAATCTGAGGTTTAATAAGTAGCTAGGAGTTACACAGTTAGTAAATGATTAGGAGTTACACAGTTAAAAAGTGGTGGTGTTTTCTCCAGAGACCAGGTACTGAAACACTAAACCACCTCTTTCTTATGTGATATTAGGTTAGTAGTTGCTAGTGGTTTCCATTGTTTGCTTTCTTTTTGGTTATATCTCCTTAATTCAAAATCAATATGATACTGCAGAGGGATTCAGATGTTGCTTACAGATAGGTACCTTATACATACAGGTTCAGAAAAATGTTTCAAGAACTGTCCCAAATTATCTGCTGGAAAATTCCTGAGATTTTATATTTGCAGCCAATCCTGATTTTGAGCATAAAGACATTCCAGTTCATCCCCACCCAGGATCAAGACACTTACCTGCAACTTCCACTGTCACAACTAATGAAGGTGAACACTGAGAATCCAGGAATTTATACCTGCTCCTTCTCCCCAGTGTACTTGGATCTTTAAGCACCTCAGGGGTTCATAGCATTGTAAGACTCTGTAAAAGCAATTAAAAATGTGTTGACTCATTTAGGAGAGTATTTCTCAAAGCAAATGATGGTAATTTTTTTTAAATAGGTGATGATAATTACTATATATTGAGAACATACTCTTTAGAACAAAGCTTCCTAGAAATTTTGTTTAATTGTTAAATGACTATAAGAAGTATGTCTTGTAGTTTCCATTATGAACAAGAAAATATATTCAGTTAACTTAATTATCTTGCCCAAGGTAAACTCAAAATTTAATGGTAGTTAGGGTTTGAATCCAATATAAACAATTTATAAAATTCATAGTGTTTCCCCTATACCACAAACATTTTAGAAATGCATAAGCCAGCTATGAGTATATTGCTTTACATATGGTTGTCGCTTATCCTCAGTGTCTGTACAGTGTCTGTACAAAAGCATATGCCTCATCAAATCAGTATCCAGTTTTGAGGTGAAAAGGAAGTATTCATATTGATTAATGTTCCCCAAAGCTCATTAAGTTTCTCCGTTATTTATCACAATGATACTTATTGAACACTGAGCATGGGCCCACAACTCTTCCCACTGCTTTACAATTTTCATCTCATTTTATCATTCACAACAATCTTGTGAAGTAAAGGTAGTTAGCATTCCCATTTACAGATGATTTGCCAGAGACATAGAAATGTTTTTACATACATTGAAAAGTTGCAAATATGAAGTCTGACAAAGTCAAGGCAAGGCTTAAAACCAGTTCCCCTAGTGCTCCCCACCTGTCCCCAAAACTATCCAGCTTTAACACACAGCCCGGCACTAAGAACAAGCAGTAGAAATAAAGTCTGGGCTCTGCCTTCAAGAAGGGAGTATTTGATAGAATGCAAACAACTTTTTCTGAACAAGTAAATGTAATAGTTTATTATCAAATTTTCATACTTCACATGGGGGACAGACCAGAGAGGAGACTCTACTAGGGGGAGAGAGGGAGTCTTGTGTGTGCCATGAGGGATTTGACATGGGAGAAGGAAACCTGCATCTGTCCTTAAAGAATGAGTGGACATTGGCCATCTGGTAGGAAGGCTTTTTCTGAGAAAGTAGACCACAATTATCAAGGCTGAAGCAAGGAATGGAACAGAGGGTGGGGGGCACTGGCGGAAGTTTCATAGGTCTGTCTGTACTGTTTTGGGGAACAGTAGATAAGGTTAGATGAGATCAAAGAAATTTTTATACCACACTCAGAACAATTTTGGAGATAATGGCTTAATGCAAGTCAATATTAGCCCTCTTGAAATTTCAGGTTTTAAGACAGAAAGTTCAGTAGTGTTGTGGGAAGATTCCAGCACTGCCCAAATCAGTACATGCACAGCCAGTTTCAACAGAGAGTGCATAAACAGTCTCCTCCACCCCTATTCCAGGATCAGAAAAGTTCTTTCCTCTATTCACAGTTCCACAACGGAACCCCAGATGGCAGATGCTGGTATGTTAATTTCATCAGTGGGCTCATCCTGTATGTCATATTTCTGAAGTACCTGGGGTTATCATGGCCTAGAACATAACTGAGAAACCCAATTACACCACAAATGTATTCATTGGATCAGGTTAGGCTAAGGTGCTAATCATAAAATTAGTAATAATGAAATGGAGATAGTGAAGGAGAAGAAGGAGAAAAAAGGTATGTCTTAGCCCAGGAACTGTTCCTGATATATTATATGCATTATTTCCTCTCTTAATAACAACTATGGGGTATATTTCATTATGCTCATTTCACAATTATTGAAATGGATGCTGTTGGGAAAAAAGAATTAAAAACAAAATCTTTTCCAAATCCAGAAAACCTCTCCACCAAGTTAGCAATAGAAAAATAATCTTGTTGAATAAACCGTGAACCAGAATGTGATGCATTCTAGAGAATATGCAAAGAGATTACAAAGACAAAATGAGCTCAGCCTTTGTATGAGGCCAAGGGATACAACCTATTACATACACACTCTCAAGATAGTGTGGATATAGGTTTAGACTTTGGAGCCAAGAACCCCCTGAAAGTCATACTACTCTCCTCCCAGGAAACTGGGAGATCAGGGGATATCTTCTTTGATTACAGTTCAAAATGACAGACAGAATTTATTATTACAGGGTTTCTAAAGCAAATACTAAGAGATGGGAGGGAGGAGGAAGTCTCTTCCATGATATTCAAGAGGGAGAATAGAGCACTTTATTATTGTTTTAAATTTGCACCTGCCCTTGTAGTGCTCAAAAAGATCAGGTGGGGGGATATTAAGGAGTAGGGAGAGGATTTGCACTTAGGTTGGCTTGAAGCTTGGGCTAATGCAAAGGTTAGGTCTCAAAGTTGTTTGGATCTATTCAGATCTGCTTCTCTCCTTTTACAGAATTTAACATGTAAACAATTAGATACCCCTCACCCTCAAGTAATAAAAACAAAACAACCCCCCCACATGGATCAAGGCCAGACGTCAGACCCTGCCGGTCTCCACTTATCAGCCCTTCCTCAAGCTACAACAATGGGATCATGTCAGCTGACCTCCTGGAAATAATTTTCAAGTTTCTCAATTATTTCTATCAGTAAGCATAGTTGAGCTTTAACTATACACCGGGTACTGTCTCTAGTGCTTGATGGAAGTTATTTTTTACAGTTCTTTGAGATATGCACTACAATTACAAAGGCTTTTGTTAAAGTTAGAATAAAAGTGTACATCTGTATTTAATGTTATTATGAATAAAATAAAATTCTCATATATGACAAATATTTGGAGAATAATTTTACTCTATGACCATTTAAACCGATGTTTTAGAAAAATCATTAAAAATTGAGCACTAAAGGAGTTGGCCTTATTTCATTCTCATCACTATCCCAAGAGATCATTCTGTTTTAAAAATGAAAATAGATAGGCTCTTCTGAACACAACATGACCCCTGGGGACACAAAGCAATTCAGAGGGCAAAGGCACTCTGTGCCTCTGACCCTGTTCTGTGCTTTTTCTACTACAGGATAATTCTCCTAAGACTCCTCTTGCTGTGGCATAAACCCTCTATTTTAGGTTTTGCTGATAGTTATATCTTGAAGAGAAGGGGCAAATGACCTCTGACCTCCTGACCTTCCAATCTAACCTTTCAGAAAAAATGTTCAATAATCTACTGACAGGAGAGCATAGGCAGAAATGAGACAGCTTTGCAACAAAGTGAACATTTATATCTCATGGAACCTCTTGGCTGGGAATGTCTGAATTCTTCACATGAACTCCACACAGCAACCATACTGACTTCTTCCATCGTCATCATTTGTAGTCCAAAGGAACTTCACATTCAAAATCTTTGTGCTTGCTATTCATTCTGACCGCATTGTACATTCTTTCCTCCATTCAACTTTTTGAGAAATGTGTCTCCTTCTTAGCTTGGTCTTCTTTAATCACATTTTTCAAAAATTTCCCCTCTCTCTCCTCACCAGCATTCCCTATCCTCCTTCCTTGCTTTATGCTTCTGGAACATTTACAACTTGTGTTTCCACCTGCTCGGAGGAGAGCTCAAAAGGCCAGGGGTTTTTTGTTGCTTTGCTCACTAATGGATGCCAATGGCTAAAACAGCATCTGGCTCAGAGTAAGTGTAAGCATAGGTGATATTTGCTGAATGGATGAATGGATTATCCTAATTCTAGAGAAGCATCTCAGTGAAATCTGCATTCAGCTATGCTCTAATAATGGCATTTAACTCATAAAAGACCTGTTTATTACCCCAACTGACTTGTTAGAACTAGAAATATCTAATCATTCTGTGCTCGTTACAGGCAAGTTCAAGAGAAAAAAGGAAGGGCAACTAGTCACATAATACTCTGACTACTGAAATATATAGGCAATTTGTATTTCACAATAGCGTGTACTTAAGGGAAGTAGTTTTCCATTTGAACATCTTTCATGTTGAAGAGCAATAGAAAACCATGTCTTGGAAATGTGAGGTGTGAATGATTTGAGGGGTCAAATCAGAGATAGCTGTGCTACAGTGGAAACAGCATATAACAGGCAGAAGAAATCGATTCAAAGTATTTCTCACTGCTCACCATCTGTGCGAACTTTTAGAAGTGATTTAATCTTCATCAAGCCTCAGTTACCTCCATGTAAAAAAAGAAAAAAAAATGTAAAAAAAAAAAAAAAAAGTAAACTGAAAGAACTTTAAACTTTTTCAAAGTTTATTTTGAGCATAGTAATAAAAATTTCTCTTTCTTTATACTGCCATTTTCTTGGGTACTTGAGATATCCACAAAAACTTATTCATTTGGTAAATATTTCCCAATGGATAATCTTAATTTTTGTGCCAATTACACAGTTTGTCAGTTCTTTCTCACCACTAAAAGTAGAGAATCTAACTCTCTTTACACTCTCAGTAGTTTCAGAAACTGTCATAGAATGAAGACGAGATATGAAAATGAGGTTTTGTACCTTCTCTCATATAAGTATATGTAAACGGCTACAGAATTACTATGGAAAAAATACAAAAACTTATGCCACCATTAATACCAGAATCACATAACTTACCTAGAATTTTCAGCAAAAGCATCATTCTAACATCCCTACATTCAAATCAGATAATTTCAGAAACTTTTATAACAGGTATTGCATCCCAAGTGTATTGGATTTATGGAATTCCATATGGTTTTATAACTTCAGGGAACAAATAGCAAGGCAATTAAAAAAAACAACTCTTCATTTAGAAAGTCAGGCCAATCTTATTTAATAAGTCTCAAAATGTTTTGTTTAGAGACTGTCTCTAAATACCCTATTTTAAATTGGAAAGGGAAATTGGAAGACTTTACCTGCAACTTTGAAGGAGTTTCTAATTGCTGATAGTCCATTAGGAAAGATTTGTTTGAGGTCCAAGCCAGGGCCTGATTGTAAGAAAGTAAAGTTGCAATACCCATTAAATGCTAAACATTACCAGAGTTTCTGTGGCAGACTGAGAGAACTGGTGGGAGGAAGAGGTGGGACCATAAAACATGCTGTAGGGATATTGAGCAGTTAAGGGTAAGACTAATAACAAAAATCCCTTCTGAAGAGGTATTCCTAACTTTTCCTTAGATGAGGGAGCCAGCTGTACTCAAGATAAAATTTCCTGATTTTTTTTTTCTCTTATGCTTTGAGAAAAAAAAAATATATATGGAAAAATTACCTAGCTTATATTAACTGTAGTTTGCTTCCAAGAAACCAGTATCTCACTTTAATCTTCTCTTTTGAATACATTAATGCTACCTAAATTCTTCTTTGTTCTTTTTCATAAGTTAATACAAATTTTAATGATTCTGTTTTTAATTAATATTGCCAGCATGCTTTACTTAGTATCTGGTCCTTGTTTGGCATACAGAGTAGATTCAGCTTAATATAGCTTCTTTTTTGTTTATGCATATAAGCAAACTTGACTTAGTGATTTGAAATCAATTAAAAAGTGCATGTTATAAATACAGAAGGAAGAGTAACCTATCATACCTAAAAAGGACCCCTGAAAATTTTCCTACTGTTGAAAACGTCTCAACTGTATGTACATTTCAGTTCTGTATTTCCTGTAAGTTGATCAAAACGTCTGGGAAAAAAATGGCTAAAACTGTGTGCATCTTTATATATATATATATATATATATTTATTATTTTATGTGATTAAGCTAATTTTCATTAACAACAACAAAAGTCTTTCAATGGCTGCACTTAGGAAGTTGTCTGATAAGTTTATGTAATTCTTCTCAACATCTAATCTCACCATTCCACATTGCCTGAGCAACAGGAGTCAAATATCTCATAGACAAGAAGAAGAAATCCAACCTGTACTTAGAATATGCATGTTATATGTTAACAGACATAAAGCTCATTGTGAAGATCTATACGATATGACACATGCAACATCAAGAAGGCTCTGTGCCTCTGACAGGCCCTCCGTGCTATGGACCAACATACTAACAAAGATGTTTAGCTTATTGACTGATTATCTAATGTTAAGGAGGCATCATTATGTGGGAAGGTGTAATTTGTTTAATGCTATATTTATTAAACTCATCTTAAAGTGAATCTTCTTGAGTTTGTACATATATTTTCTATTGATTAATTGCATTTCCTTAGGAATTTATTCTTTAACTAAACTTTAAAAACAGTTAAGTCCTTTGAAAGGTTCAAATACTTACTGAAGACAAAGGATGCTCAAGATGATGATGACATATCATGCTGCTAAATATCCACTTAAGCCTAAGTAGAAAACATCAAATCTGTAGATTTAATTAATTTCTTCATTATGCCTAAATTTTGTGTTGTGATTTCCTATGATTATTGATATGCATATTTTATCTAACAATGGTAATTTTTTTTAGTAATATTTAGACTTTCTTGGAATTGAGGTAACCTTTCTAAAGAAAAATAAATAATCATATTTTCTCCTGCCAGCTAAGGTTTCAAGATCTCAAATCTTGCTTATCATTTGAAATATAATACTTTTCCTAAAGTAAGTAAAATAGAAATAATGTGTCAAAGGATCATTTTTTTTCCCTTTTTATTGTTAATTTTAAATGTCAATATGACTTTTACGTCCATCATTTTATAGGTCTTTTCCTCACTTCCATATGCATAATTTTGCCACCTAACTCCCTCTAAAAAAATTACTTTCAACTTTCACTTAGCCAAATTAAGGAAATAAATATTTTAATATTATTATTATTTGATTTAATACAAGACCACTTTAGTCTTGTAATAACTTTAGTCTAATTAATAAGGCTACCTTGTATCTCCATCTATAAGATAAGACACTGATTCATTACAATTAGTGTTTCTTTTTTTTTTAGGAGGTACGGGAATTGCATTCCCAGTACCTCATACATGATGGAAGGCAAGCACTCAATCACAGAGCTACATCTGCACCGCATAATTAGTTTTTCATGTAAATACTGCTATATAATTCAGAATATTGGAATTATCCTTTTTCTATTTGGTTCTCTTCTGTGACAACTGTTGCTGTCAATTATTATGGTTACTCATCAATGCTAATTATTCCTCCCTGATATTTGTAGATCCCTAATTTCGCTGAGACCACATGGAAAATTCACAGTTGTTTGTATTTATTATTTACTGATTATGAAAATAAAACATGAGCACATTATAATGATTGTAACATACTTTTGACTTATGGATGTGATTGTGGCTGAAATGAGTAGTCTAGGAAGATTAATGTTAGTTGGAGGACAGCTGGAGGATAATATTGGGAATGTATAATAATGATTTTGGCAGTCGAAGAGGATTGTGTTTAATAATATAAATACAGGAATGTTCTACTGCAGGGTGTTAAAAATGTGGTGATACTTGGGAAAATATGACTAATATAATTTATGAACTATAGTTAACAACAATATTGTAATGCTTTTGTAGCAAAAGCAAAGTTGGTACTATATTAATGCTAAAGTTAAAAAAAATAAAATGCAGTTGGTTTTGTTAGATATGAATATGATTGTGTGTTTTTTTCAGTTTTTTCAATAACAAGGAGGCTTTGACTATGTCATTTAACTCATGTGTATTCATATGTGTATCTTCCTAAACACTAAAGGAACAACTGAGTTAGTTGGAATTAGATGAAATAAAACTGCCTGGAAATGAATTTTTAGGAGTAATGTTTCTATAACTTATTGAACTGCTTTTTTCCGTTATTTAATTTTTTGAACTTGAAATAATATTATTAAAAATTAAAATATGAGCATACGTATATATATTTTTCAATTATATACATTGAGTCCATATTTAACCATGTTAACAGTACTTTAGTTTCTTAGTGCTTTAGTTAAAGCACCATCAAAATGAAATAATCTACTGTATTTATCCTTCTTTTGTTTCATCACTACATTATTACACTCTTTCTGTATACTTTTTTTTTAGTATCATGGACTCCTTAATGTTCATTATTTTAATATATTTCTATTAAATATAAGTATTGTTTTTGTTATTACAGTTTTTTTGATGTTCAGCATTTCACAACTTTATCAGCAAGAGAATACTTGGCTCCTTTTGTTCCTGCCCCTGTCATTGATAGAATCATCCCTGTTTTCTAGATACAACAGGATGTTCCAGGCACATACTATTTATCATCTTACTCTAATACATAGTTCCAGCTACCCTCTAAGTATATTCTTTTAGGTTGGGAGTAGTATTGGTGATGAAATTTTAGATCTAAAGTGTGGATATGCATATCAAGGTTTAAATCAGATTGTCTTTTAGCATGGAAAGAATGATTGTCTGAAGTATTTTTTTGCTGATTCAATGACTACTGTGTTGACTGGGTGGTCACAGACTGGGAAACAATAAGACTGGAAAATAAATGGCAAACAGGTTTGGAAGAGATATGTGAGTAAATCTCTAGGAAAAGACAGGCGATAAATACATTCATGCTCCATTTTAAATGTCCAATATCAATTGCAGAGAAGAGAATATTCCAGTAGACAAGATGGCCCACGTTGAGGATGCTGGTGAAAGTTTCTCCTAAAATCCCTATACTAAGTGGGCCTATTACAAATTAGCCATGGTAGGAAAGGTGGAGAGTATGTAAGGACTCAACAGTATACCTCCTTCCACTAAAGCGAAAATGTGTCCTGGCACTTTAGTGCTACTAATAGCAGAGGCCCTCAATGAGCCACTGAAATGGTACTATTCCCTAAGAAGATGAAAGAGCCACATGTGACCAGCTAAATTACTTTTTTCCTCATTTCCATATGTGCAATTTCCTTCTCTAGCTGAAATTTTTTTCCAGTACCACATCCATTCAGGTCTTAAATTCATGGATTTCCAGAATAACTTAATTATTGCCTTGATAGATATTCCACAAACTTACAAATTTAAGAATCATCAATGTCTATCTCAATTTGTATGTCAACCCAGGTCTGCTTCCTTGATCTACATGTATCCAACGGCCTAATTATCATTTACATTTACTTCAGATACACCTAAAATTTTACATAGCCAAGCAGAATGATTGATACCCACCCACCCCTGACTTTGAACCTCTGCTCAGTCTTCCCTTTCTCAATAAATGGATCTAGAATAAACTGGGTTTTGCTTAGGGCAAAAAAACTAGAAAATATTGCCATTTTATACTTTTCCTCATTCTTTACAACCAAATCAAGGGTAAGTCCTCAATGTTTTACATTGATTAATTTTTTCTTTCTCTCTTCCACTTTAACTATCTTCATCCTTACAAAACTAACCAGAGCCACTATCATCTTTTCTCAGCGAAGTGTTACTACTCTCTGTCTTTTGTTTCCTGGCTCTATGCTCTTTGTGGCATCCAATGTTATTTTAAATCATATATCAGATCATAGTTCATTTCTGCTTAAAATACTCCAATTTAATAATCAGAATAAAATTGAAACTCCTTACCATCATCTAAAACCATGCTAGTCAAAATGTGTTTCAAAAATCAGGGAAATGGGTGTCCTTTGCATGTTTTTTCCAAATGAAGACTCTTAGACTCTGGCCCAAATCTACTGAATTAGTGTGACATTTTATCCAGAAACCTGTGTGATTGCATTGCATATTCAAGTTTGAGAAGCAGTAGTCAATAATGTTCTACATAGTTTATTCCAGCATGCCTTTTCTTTTTTATTCATATTCACACATACATTTCATACAGAAAAGTTTTCTAAGTAAAGTTCACAGTTCAATGAATTTTCAAAAGTTAACACATTCTTGTAACCTACACACAGATTTAAAATAAACAAAATAAAGAACATTACCAGCATACCAGAAATTATCTTCATTCCCTCTTCCAGTCACTTCTGGCTCCTCACCAAAGATAATCACTATCTTGACTTTTAACACCATAGGGTGATTTTATCAGTTTTTGAATTTCATATAAAGGAAATCACATAATTATGCAGTCTTTTTTTTCTGTTTTCTTTAATGAAAGTTCATGTTTCTGATATTCATTTATAGCTTTGCATTTCGTTACTATTTTATTCATTCCCATTTTGCCTCATATTCCATTGTGGGATATACCACATTGTTACTTTGTTTTTTTTTAAGAGAGCTAAGTTTGGCTTTATTATTATTATTATTTTTTACACTTTAATTTCCTTTTTTCCCCTTTTTTCAATTTATTGATACATATTAATAAAGCATAAATCCATCTAAAGAGTACAATCAATGGTATTTACTGTAACCACATGTTTGTGCATTCATAACCCCAATCACTCCCAGAGCACTTTCATTATTCCAAAAATAAGAATAAACAAAAAAGCAAACAAACAAAAGTC
>JAQZBX010044958.1:0-21221 GCA_029593785.1 Cabassous unicinctus
CACATTGGATCCCTGACTTGTGGAGTGAAGGCTATTGTGGTTGGAAAGGCCAAGTGGAAGCCACTAGAATTGCCCCTACCTAGCAAAATAGTAAATCAAAAGCAATACTGGCTTCCTGGAGGGATTATAGAGATTAGTGCCACTATCAAGGATTTGTAGGATGCAGGGGTGGTGATTCCCACCACATCCCCATTTAACTCTCCTATTTGGCCTGTGTAGAAAACAGATGGATCTTGGACGATGACAGTAGATTATCATAAACTTAACTACGTGGTGACTGCAATTGCAGCTGCTGTCCCAGATATGATATTATTGCTTGAGCAAATCAACACATTCCCTGGTACCTGGTATGCAGCTGTTGATCTGGCAAATGCTTTTTTCTCAAATGCCGTTAGTAAGGTCCACCAGAAACAGTTTGATTTCAGCTGGCAAGGCCAGCAGTATACCTTCAATGTCTTGACTCAGGGGTATATTAACTCTCCAGCCCTTTGTTATAATATTGTCCGCAGGGACCTTGATCATCTCTCCCTCCCACAAGACATCACACTGGTCCATTATATTGATGATGTCATGTTGATAGGACCTAGTGAGCAAGAAGTGACAAAGACTCTAGACTTATTGGTAAGGCATTTGTGTGAGAGAGGATGGGAGATAAATCCAACAAAAATACAGAGCCCTTCTACCTCAGTGAAAGTGGTGTGGGGCATGTCTAGATATCCCTTCTTTAAAAAAAAATTTTTTTTTTTAAATTTTAGATATCCCTTCTAAAGTAAAGGAGAAGCTGTTGCATCTGGCCCCTCCTATGACCAAAAAAAGAAGCACAATGCTTAGTTGGTCTCTTCTGATTTTGGAGACAACATATGCTTCATTTGTGTGTATAATCTGGCCCATTTACTGAGTAACCAGAAAAGCTGCTAGTTTTGATTAGGGACCAGAAGAAGAGGAGGCTCTGTGACAGGCCCAGCGTGCTGTGTAAGCTGCACTACCACTTGGGCCATATGATCCAGCAGATCCAATGGTGCTGGACATTTCAGTTGCAAATAGAGATGCTGTCTGGAGTCTTTGGCAGGTACTTATAAGAGAATCACAGTGCAGACCCTTAGGATTTTGGAGCAAAGCCGTGCCATCCTCTGCAGATAACTACTCTCCTTTTGAGAAACAGCTTTTGGCCTGCTACTGGGCCTTAGTAGAGACTGAACATTTAACCATGGGCCATCAAGTTACCATGAGACCTGAGTTGCCTATCATGAACCATAAAGTTGGGTGTGTACAGCAGCACTCCAAAATAAAGTGGAAGTGGTATATATGAGATAGGGCTTGAGTGGGTCCTGAAGGCACAAGTTAGATGAGGAAGTATCCCAAATATCCATGGTTACCACCCCTGCCATGTTACCTTCTCTTTCCCAGCCCACAGCTTAGACCTCTTGGGAAGTCCCTTACAATTAGTTGACTGAGGAAGAGAAAACTCAGGCCTGGTTTACAGATGGTTCTGCATAATATGCAGGTACCACCCAAAAGTGGACAGCTGTAGCACTGCAGCCCTTTTCTGGGACATCCCTGAAGGACAGTGTTGAGGGCATCCTCCCATTGGGCAGAACTTCGAGCAGTGCACCTGATTGTTCATTTTGCTTGGAAGAAAAAATGACCAGAGGTGCATTTGTACACTTATTCATGGGCCTCCCACCTTTTCCCATGGGCCTTGCCAATGGTTTGGCTGAATGGTCAGGGATTTGGAAGGAACATGATTGGAAAATTAGTGACAAAGATATCTGGGGAAGCAGTACGTGGATAGACCTTTCTGAGTGGGCAAAAAACATGAAAATATTTTTGCCTTACATGAATGCTCACCAGAGGGTGACTTCAGCAGAGGAAGAGTTTAATAATCAAGTGGATAAGACGACCCACTCTGTGGCTAATGCTCAGTCTCTTTCCCCAGCCACTCCTGTCATTGCCCAATGGGCTCATGAACAGAGTGGCCATAGAGGTAAGGATGGAGGTTATGCATGGGCTTAGCAATATGGGCTTCCCCTCATCAAGGCTGACTGGGCTACAGCTAGTGCGAGTGCCCAATCTGCAGCAGAGACCCACACTCAGCACCCGATATGGCACCATCCCCCGAGGTGATCGGCCTGCTACCTGGTGGCAGGTTGATTACATTGGACCACTTCCATTATGGAAGGGGCAGTGATTTATTTTAACTGGAACAGACACTTACTTCAGATATGGGTTTGCATTTCCTGCATGGAATGCTTCTTCCAAAACTACCATCTGTGGACTTACCAAATGTCTTATCTATTGCCATGGCATTCCACACAACATTGCTTCTGATCAGGGAACCCATTTCACAGCAAATGATGTGTGGGAATGGACACATGCCCATGGAATTCACTGGTCTTACCATGTTCCTCATCAGCCTGAAGCAGCTGGATTGATAGAATGGTGGAATGCCTTTTGAAGACTCAATTACGGTGCCAACTAGGTGGCAATACCTTGAAGGACTGAGGTGATGTTCTCCGGAAGGCTGTGTATGCTCTAAATCAGCATCTACTCTACGGTGCTGTTTCCCCATAACCAAGATTCATGGGTCCAGGAATAAAGGGGTGGAAATGGAAGTGGCACCACTCACTATTACCCCTAGTGACCTACTAGGAAAATTTTTGTTTCCTGTCCCTGTAACATTAAGTTCTGCTGGTCTACAGGTCTTAGTTCCAACAGGAGTACTGCAGTCACCAGGGAACACAAAAATGATTCCATTGAACTGGAAGTTAAGACTGCCACCTGGCCACTTTGGGCTCCTCTTACCTGTGAATCAACAGGCAAAGAAGGCAATTATTGTACTGGCTGGGGTGATTGATCCTGACTATGAAGGGGAAATAGGACTGCATCTACATAATGAGGGTAAAGAAGAGTTTGCCTGGAATACAGGAGATCCTCTAGGGCATCTCCTAGTACTGCCATGCCCTGTGATTAAAGTCAATGGAAAATTGCAACACCCCAATCCAAGCAGGACTAACAATGGCCCAGAATCTTCAGGAATGAAAGTTTGGGTCACCCCACCAGGCAAAGAACCACGGCCAGCTGAATCGCTTGCTGAAGGTAAGAGGAATATGGAATGGACAGCAGAAGAAAATAGTGATAAATATGAACTTCAGCCACCTGACCAGTTACAAAAATGAGGACTGTAATAGTCATGAATCTTTCTTCCTTGTTTCATTATTAGTAGGATTGTATATGTACACAAAATGAATTTGTTTTCTTCCCCAAGCTGCTCCCTTATTATATGACAACGTGTATTAGTTTCATGTCATAATATTTAAGGATGTGAAGTTTAAGAGCGAATATTACTCAAGGACTTGCACCCTATTCTGTAGGGAATTAATGTGTTTCCAGTTGCACGCAAGAGAGTAGAACATTGTTAAGTGGAAATATATATATGCTTGTCTGTTATTGTTTTTACTTAGAGACTAAGTATAGTTTAAGGTAATGTGTATTGTTGCCAAGTTGACAAGGGGTGGACTGAGATAGTTAGGCTAATGTGTCAGTTTGGCCAGATAATTGTGCCCAGTTGCTTGGTCAAGCAAGCACTGGGCTAATTGTGATACAAGGACATTTATGGACTTTAGTCATCAGTGAGTTTACTGCATAGATGGCTGATTACATCCACGATCAACCAGGGAGATTGCCGTCAGCAATGAGTGACGTTTTATCCAATCATCAAAGTGATTTCAGCATTCAGAGAGAACTTCCCAGCTCGTCTTTGGACAGCTAATGTCTCCTGGAAACTCATCAAGGACCTTCATTGGACTTTGTCATTAGAGCCCCTGGTTTTCAGTCTGCCTGCGGAAACTGGACTTGTTCATCCCCATGGTCACGTGAAAGAATCTTATAAATTCTCATACTATTTACAGATATCTTCTGTTGATTCTGTTTCCTTAGAGAACCCTAACTAATACAGACATCACACTATGCACAAAATTAACTTAAAATGGATAAAAGACCTAAATGTAGGACTTAAAAATATAAAACTCCCAGACGTAAGCATAAATCTGCATGGTCTTAGATTAGGCAATGGTTTCTTAGATATAATACTGAAAGCATAGTGTCCAAAGAAAAATGAGATAAATTGGACTTCATCAAAATTAGAAATGTGTGCTTCAAAGTCACCATCAAGAAAATGAAAAGATATCCCAGAGGTTGGAAGAAAATGTTTGCAAATCATATCTCTAACAAGGGCTTGAATCTAGAATATATGAAGTTGTCTTACAACTCAATAATACAAAGACAAGTATCTCAATTAAAAAATGGGCAAAAGATGAACAGACATTTTTCCAAAGAAGATATATATGGTCCATAAGCATATGAAAATATGCTCAACATCATTAGCCTTCAAGGAAATGCTAATCAAAACCACAATGAAACAACACTTTATACACAAGGATTGCTTTAATTAAGGACTGCAGAAATGGAAACTTAATACACTGCTTATGGGAATATAAAATTATGCAGCTTCTTTGGAAAACAGTCTGCCAGTTCCTCAAAAGGTTAAGCATAGAATTATGATACGATCCAACAATTCCACTCCTAGGTACAGTTGATTCTTGTTATTCATGGCAGTTATGTTCTATGATGTTGCCACAAACACTGAATTAGATAATATTGAAACATTATTCTAAGGGAAACTTAGGGTTAGGTTTCTTGGAGTCTCTGATCATAACATTTTTGTCAACTGATCAATACATAACCTTGGTTCTGTGTGTTTCGCCTTTAAAAAAGGCATCTTATTTAGTATATATTGTTGATTCATTAACATTGAACTCACAGCCAACAGCACTATACCCCATGCCTGATGAAGGCTATTATCTAACATGTGTTTTCTCTGTAAGGCACATCACAGCCATCTTGCATTTAGGAACACTAGAAAGCACTTCAACACTATGCTTGAGGTCATTTTAAATAGCAAAATCACCAACAAAAAAGCACAAATAGCAAAAAAAAAAATGTGGCAGTAAATATACCATGAAAATGGCAATAGTTTACAGTAAGAGAACTGAAACAAGAAGACAGATAGTTGCCTTGTTCGACCTCAGCTGGCCATGTGCACGTTGCTTGACAGACTTTTGCTGCTCTGCCCATGTGCAACAAAGACTGCAAAAGTGTGTAGAGTATTGATTTGGGTGTTACAAATAAATTTCAGCGAGGAGGCAAATTAACAAGTACAGGATCTGCAAATAATTAGGATGATTGTATATATCCAAGATAATTGAAAACATGCTAAGAATAAAACTTGTACTCAAATGTCCATAGTAGCATTATTCATAATAGCCAAAAAGTGGAAACAACACTAATGTCCATCAACTGATGAATGGATAAATAAAATATAGTATATTCGTACAATGGAATATTATTCAGTCTTTAAAAGGAATGAAGTACTGATACATTCTGCTATATGGATGAACCTTGAAAACATTATGCTAAGCGAAAGAAGCCAGTCACAAAAGACCACATATTGTATGATTCCATTTATATGAAATGTCCAAAATGTTCAGGCCGATCTATAGGGACAGGGTGTAGATTAGTTGCTGCCTAGAGCTGAGGGTGGAGGATGTGGGAAATGGAAAATTACTGCTAACGAGTTTGGGGTATTGAAAATGTTCTTGTTTTAGATGTTATGTGAAAGTTCTTTGGGTGATGAGGAGCAAGCACAGATAGCCAGCCAGCTGAGACTGTATGAAAACACAGCTTTGTTAAATCAAAGGTCCTGGAGAGGGGAGAGGGGAGAATGGGGGTGGCTGAGGGTCCCGCTGGGCTTACCTAACCTGGGCTCCTGTGAGAGTCCCTGGGGTAGGGGTTTAGAAACACTTGTGGCCCCTGGGCTCTTGCCTTTATTGTAACCCAGAGGGGAGGGGTTGGGCTTTTCTGTAGATACTGGGGATTGGAAGTTTCAAACTATATGGTGCAAAAAGCAGACGCTTAAGGGCCGTTCAGAGAAGCTGAGAGCAGTCTTATCATCCAAGCCATATGGAGATACAGGCTTTGCTAGTAAATTATGCTAAGTGAGAGGGCAAGGGGCCATTTGGAAAAGAAGCTGCAAGGGCCACTCAGAGAAAAAACAGCAGGGGTAATTCAGAGAAGCAAAGGGTAGGTAGGTCTTATCCAACCTGTATTGGTGGTACAGGCCTTGCTAGTTGGGGTTATGCTTAGGGCAACCTGAACCCTCTGATTCCATGTATAAATATATACATATATATATATATTTTAATAAAGTTTTATTAAAATTTATCATTCATAAATGAACATACATAAACAAGTGTGTAGTAAAAGCTGTGAACTTACAAAACAAACATACATATCATCATACAGGGCTCCCATACCTTGCATTGTTGTGAGACATTTGTTACAAACTATGAAAGAGAATCATCAAAATATTAGTGCTAACCATAAGCCCATATCTTACATTTGGTGTAATTTCCCCCCAACCCACCTGATTAACACCCTGTCTTAGTATTATACACTTGCTATAGTTCATGAGAGAACATTCACATTTTTGTCCTGTTAACCACAGTCCATCTTCTACCACTGGATTCCCTGTGTTATTGAGATGTAATTCACATACCCTGAAATTCACCCTTTAGAGTATACAATTCAGTAGTTTTAGTATACTCACAGAATTACGCAACCATCACCACTATGTAATTCCAGAACATCCTCAGCACTACAAAAAAAATCCTATACCTATTAGCAATTGCTCTTCATAACTACCTGCCACTATACCCGGCAAACACTAATCTATTTCTGTCGCTATGGATATGATCATTCTGGACATTTCATATAAATGGAATCATATAATATGGCTTCTTTCACTTAGTTAATATTGTCAAAGTTTATCCATTTTGTTGCATGTATCAGTACTTCATTTCTTTTAATGGCTGAATGCTATTCCATTGCATGGATATGCAACATTTTGTTTATCCATTCATCAGTTGATGGACATTAGCGTTGTTTCCACTTTTTGGCTATTATGAATAATGCTACTATGAATATTTGTACACAAGTTTTTTTTTTTGTGTGGACATGTTTTCAGTCTTCTTAGATATACCTAGGATTGGAGTGTCTGGGTAATATGAAAACTTATATTTAGTTTTTTGAGGTATTTCTATCTTAATTCCACTAAAAGTGGCACAACAAAACATGCTGTGCCTCATAACATGATGCAGAAAAATTACATAACATACCTATAACATATTTTTAAATTATTATCATTATTATTGTTTTTGAGGTACCGGGACCAGGGATTGAACCTGGGACCTCATATGTGGGAGGCCGGTTCTCAACCACTGAGCCACATTGGCTCCCCTGAGTTGGCTCCCTTTTCTGTTTGCTTGTTGTTTGCTCGTTGTTTGCTCATTGTTTGCTTGTTGTTTTCTCTCTTTTTTTGCTTGTTATCTGCTTGTTGTTTTTGCTTGTTGTCTTCGTTGTCTGCTCATTGTCTTTGTTCATTGTCTGCTTGTTGTTTTTGCTTGTTGTCTCCTCATTGTTTTTGCTTATTGTCTACTCGTTGTCTGTTCATTATCTGTTGTTTTTTTTTTTTTTAGGAGGCACTGGGAACTGAACCAGGGCCCTCCTATATGGGAGGTGGGCACTCAACTTCTTAAGCCACATCCGCTCCCCAAATTAATATTATTTTTAATGAGAGAAGTAGATTTACAGAAAAGTCATATAAAAATACATCACTCCCATATACCCCCTTATTGTTGATACTTTGCATTAGTGTGGTACCTTTGTTACATTTGATAAAAGAATATTGAAATAGTACTATTAACTATATAGTCCATAGTTTACATTAGGTTTATTTTTCCCCAAATATCACCCTATTATTAACACCGTGTAGTAGTGCCATACATTTGTTATATTTCATGAAAGAACATTCTTATATTTGTATTATTAACACCAGTCAATTTTCCACAACAGGCTTCACTGTGTTATATAGTCCCATGTTTTATATTCTAACTTTCATCCTAGTAACATAAAGACCCAAAATTTCCCCTTTCAATCACATTCACATACTTAGTTCAGTGCTTTAATTACACTCCCAATAATGTGTTACCATCAGCACCAGCCATTTTCAACTTAAACAGAAATTCTGTACACATTAAGCATCAGCTCCCCATTTTCGATCCCAATCTATCCCCTGGTAATCTATATTCTAGACTCTATCTCTATGAGTTTGTTTATTATAATTAGTTCATATCAGTGAGATCATACAATATTTGTCCTTTTGTGCCTGGCTTATTTCATTCAGCATAATGTTCTCCCTGTTCATTCATGTTGTCACAGGCATCAGGACTTCGTTCTTTTTTTCAGCTGAATAATATTCCGTTTTATGTATATACTACATTTAGTTTATCCAGTCATCATTTGATGGACCCTCGGGTTGCTTCCATCTTTTGGCAATTGTGAATAATGCTGCTATGAACATCTGTGTGCAGATATCTTTTTGAGTCCCTGCTTTCAATTCTTCTGGGTAGGTGGATTGCCAGGTCATATGGTAATTCTATACTTAACTTCCTGGGGAACTGCCACACTGTCTTCCACAATGGCTGCACCATTTAACATTCCCACCAGCAAAGAGTGAGTGCTCTTATTTCTCTACATCCACTCCAACATTTGTAAATTTTTTTTTTTTTAAATCTTAGCCATTCTAGTGGGAGTGAAATGATATCTCATTGTGGTTTTGATTTGCATTTTCCTCATGGCTAGTGACTTTGAGCATCTTTTCATGTGCTTTTTAGCCATTTGTATATCTTCTTTGGAGAAATATCTATTCAAGTCTTTTGCCCATTTTTAAATTGGGTTGTTTGTCTTTTTATTGTTGAATTGTAGCATTTCTTTATGTATTCTGGATATTAAACCCTTATCAGATATGTGGTTTCCAAATATTTTCTCCCATTTACTAGGTGGTTTCTTTACTTTTGTGACAAAGTCCTTTAATGCACTAAAATTTTTAATTTTGATAAGGTCTTATTTATTTTTTTGTTTTGTTGCTTGTGCTTTGTGTGTAAAGTGTAAGAAACCATTGCCTAATACAAGATCCTGAGGATGCTTCCCTACATTTTCTTCAACGTGTTTTATAGTCCTGGCTCTTATATTAAGGTCTTTGATCCATTTTGAGTTAATTTTTGTATATGGTGTGAGATACGGATCCTCTTTCATTCTTTTGCATATGGATATCAAGTTCTCCCAGTACCAGTTGTTGAAGAGGCTATTCTTTCCCAATTGTGTGGACTCGATAGCCTTGTCAAAAATCAATTGGCCCCTGTAATGTATTTTTTGCCTAAGCAATTGAATCTGAATTTAATTAAGTCTCCAGGTCAGAAATCTGCAATTTTTCCCTAAAGGGCCATAGAGTAAATATTTTAGGCTTTGTGGGCCACACAGTTTTTGTTAAAACTACTCAACTCTGCTGTTGTAATGGGAAAGGAGATATAGACAATATGTAAATGAATTAGTGTGGCTTTGTCCCAACAAAATTTTATTTGTAAAACAGGCAGCAGGCCATATTCAGGCCAAGGGCCATAGTGGGTCAAATTCCGTTCAATATTTTACAACCATTTTACAAAAAACATGGGGGGATATAAAAACATATTAAATAATCCCATGAAGAAGCAATCAATCAAACCTAGGAAATGAGACAAATGACTTAGTTTCTCCAAAAAAAGATTAATGGTATAAAAAAAATTATTTTCCACTTCTTCCATAAATGCTTTCTCTTTAACCTCATACTACATATTTTATGAAATAACAAGGAAACCTTGGTGCAATGAAAGAGCATATTGGCCAACAAAGTATTCTCCAGTGAGCTTATTGTAGTACTCCTTCTTTTAGTAGTGAAAGACATCTCTGACTCTATCAATTATAGTTTTTTATCCCCATGGCCACAGTAATCTCTCCAAGGGCTGAACATTTCATCTAAGGCAAGCTGATCAGAACATTTCTCTTAGGAATTTTATTTTCAAAGTGAAACTAAGAGAGGAAAGCTGTTTTTCTTCTCTGGTTGTGAGAGTCTAAAGAAGCAACCCCCCACATGACTCTCGTCAGGGTTTTAGGTTTTAGTGGTCAACGGTCTTGAGAGAATGAAGCCAGTTGGAGAGGAGAAAGAGAAAGGCACGTGTGTGTGTGTGTGTGTGTGTGTGTGTGTGTGTGTGTCTGCGACAGAGAGGGTGGTAGCAGAGGTATTATTTGCTATCACAAGTGTCATTTAATATAAGTTTTGAGAGAATTAGAAATAATTCTGGTATAGTAAACTTTTAATTAATGGCATCAGTTTGTACTAAATCACAAATTGCATCATTGTATCTCCTTCATTATTATTTAATTTTTATGCTTATATGCCTTGCCTCATAACTAATCAACTCCATGAACATAGGAAACATGCATATTATACTTCCTTGATTTCCAGAGTGTCTAGATTGATCTAAGTTAATTTCTATGATAAAGATGCTCTTTGTTGATAAATAAAAATATGAAGTTCAATTATTTCATTTTAGCACTAGAATGACCTTGATATCTTTTAATTAAAGTAAAATTGTCTTCTGTGAATTGATCACAAAGTTAGAGTGCCATTTTAATGGAAAAATTGCTCAGGGATATTATTTTCATTTAGTGGAAGAAGTATGGTTAGTTAAATTTTTAAAATTTTTTAGAGTTTTTCGTATTTATTTTGTACCTTGAACATCTGCTGATATCCCATATATGCAGTTTGTCCTTGGTATAGCGATTAGGCTCTAGGACTCTCTTCTTGTACCTTAATGGGTCCTTCCGCCAAAAGCAGAAGCTGAGGAAAAGTGGAGGTTTCCCTTTTCATTGCTACTAGAAATGACTTTGTATTCAAAAGAATTAATCTCAGCCTCTGAGGGTATGAGGGCCAGAAAGCATTCGTGAGATGGCAGTGTGCTCAGCCTTCAAGTCTGACGTCTGGGGCACTGCACTAGATGGACACCTCAGGCTAGTTTTAGCAGATGGTTTGAAATGCTAGCAGTTCCTATTTAAACTAGGCATAAGAATAAAGTTTTCCAAAGGCAAGTGGAGACATTTTCTGGAGTCTGTGATGTTTCACTGAGGCAGAGGCAAGCTGTCAGGTTTCCATCAGCACCTCTCTGCAGATGACCATGAGGCAGTGGGTGGACTAATTCACCGCCTCCTCTGCCCTTACAACTGAACACCACTGCTTCAGCACAAACTTCAAAACTGTAGGTCTGGGCACCACGAGTTACTAAAGGTGGCTTCTGGGGATGGATAGCCAGTCCAAGGTGGTGGTCCCAGTGCCTCAGAAGCCCTCTCACCCAGGAACAGGCTCCTTGCCCAGACTGTCCAAAAGTCCTCGTGGGGATGGTAACATGCCAAAGAATGGAAATCAGAAGCCATGGTTGCATTTAAATAACTTAAGAACAAAAGCCTTCACCTATACCCCCCAGTTCTAGGGTGAATGATTCAGGCTCAAGTTCAACAGGTAAGCAGATTGTGGTAGGCTGTGTAAAGAGTGGATGCTCTCTATAGTCAGTGCTCACCCATGCTCATATCTAAAGCCTTGCTCCAGCTCTCTTCATTAGAACATGAGAGCTGTCCAGACATTAACCTGCTCATTATCTTAATTGTGGTGATGATTTTTTGGATAAACCCACATGCTAAAACTTATTGAAATGCATTGTTAAAATGTGCAGCTTATTGCTTGTCAATTATATCTCAATGAAGCTTTAAAAAAAAGAACATAAAAATCAAAAGCAAAAATATAAAAATATTTAAATTCTCTTACCTAAAATTTTTTTAAAAGTTTAGAATTGTATAGGCCATTTACATATTATATATGAATGGTCATGATAGTTGTTTTTTTTCATAATGAAAATGTAGGTATATAAATACACATGGTTAAAATATTCAGAGCTACCAATACTTTCTTATTCATTATAAAACACACCATAATTAGATATGTACCATTCCCAATTCTGGGTGAGAAAAATGGATTAGCTCAAATTAGAAAGCAATCCAATGAAACAATCTCTGGTTTAACATTTTTTAACGTGCTTAAGTATTCTAATTTCACACTGAGAATTTTTACTTTTTTGAATTTCAGCTTAGTTGGTCTCTCCTTTGGACAGTGCCCTTTATGAAAGCAGGGGTTTGAAAGCCCCAGGAAAGCTGAAGTCAAGCCTACTTTTGTGGGCTATGGACAGAGAAGAGCCAATCCGTTTTGTGTAAAGTAGACTAGGGCCCTGAGGCTTTAGGATTCTGACATTTCAGCTAAACCCCAAGTGTGGAGGTAAAAAGACTAAAGAAAATATTGGAAAATAATCACATCAGAAATGGACACAATATCTACTATTGGTAAATGCTGAGAGGATAAATCAACCATGGCAATAGGAAAAATAGCTAATACTTGTCTTCCTATGGTTTAAAAAATTCCTTCACATACATTATCTCCCTTAACAGACAGGCATCTGCAATGGCCCCTGGAAGACAGGGGTTGAATTGTGCTCACCAAAAGGATATGTTCAAGTCCTAACTCTCAGGCCCATGAACATGATCTTATTTGGAACTTGGGTCTTTGAAGCTAGCTGTGATTAGTTGAGGTGAGGCCAAGCAATATGACTGGTGTCCTTATAAGAAGAAGAAATTTGGACACATACAGAGAAATTTGGATACCAGGGAAGCAAGGTGAACACAAAGGCAGAGATTAAAATTATGCTGCCACCAGTAAGGAACACTAAGGATTGCCGGTAGCTGCCAGAATAAGAAGAGGTAAGGAAGGATTCTCCTTTACAGGTTTTAGGGGAGCATGGCCCTACTGTCACCTTGATTTCAGAACTGTGAGTGAATAAATTTCTGTTGTTTGGAGCCACAAGTTTGTGGTACTTTGTTATGGCAGCTCTAGGACCTAATACAGTGCTCAATAAAAGCTGACTGAATGAAGGAATTAGAATTCTTACTAGTGTCTGGACAATTCCCCATGGGTCTCTCACATTTCTGCAAATCTTGTGAGCAGAGGAACAGGCTATGTTTTGTTTGTTCTGAACTCTCTTTTCAAGGATGTTTGTGTAGTAAACAGCCTTGGAAGATGGATGTGGTGTCTCCTCCAGAGCAATCTGTGGGTTTCCTTGCTGTCCAGTATATAAAGATGTCTCACTTTGGAGCAAAGGCCAGGCAAGTTTACTTCCCTTTATTGGAGATTTGGGATCCATATGTTTGGAGTTCCTTTCCTGTAATGCACCATACTTCATATGCAGGTATGATCTGGCCTTGAAGTCACACTGTGGGAATTAGGGCTTGGGGTACTGGCACAAATGTTGATTATTATTGCTATGAGCAATTATCCATTGTCTCTGACCCAGGAGTTTCATGTCTTCTACCTCCATCCATGAGATTGTGGAAGGCTGCTAACATGTTAGCTTCCAAGTAGGGTAAAATTTTTGACCATTCACAGTTCTTGTTTACTCTACATATGCAGCCAAATATATTGGATAAAGAAAACAAATAAATAAGCAAAATCTAACCAAAAATGCAACTTCCCCACTTTTCAGAACAAAGCCACTGTTAAGAGGTAAAAAAAAATCTATATCTATATCTATATCTATATCTATATCTATATCTATATCTATACCTATACCTATACCTATACCTATACCTATACCTATATCTATATCTATATCTATATCTATATCTATATCTATATCTATATCTATATCTATATATCATCTTGCATTCCCACATTAATTGGGAATGAATAAGATAAGCAAAGGAGTCTAATTGATGATAAAGGAGCAGACACAAATAATTATAGGGACCAGAAGAAAATACAGAAGTTAGAACACAACAGAATTCTAGCATGTGGAAAGTTGAAAATTACAGAAAAGAAGTTGACTAAGGAAGCTTCCAAAGAAGTGTTATGCCATTGTGCTGGCCTTGATTCTTGAGCAGTCTTGGAGGAATCGCAAGATACTGCTAACAGTGACTGTTTCTGAGAAGGATAACTGGGTGGCAGAGAGATTCACTTTGTAGATTTTGAATTTTGTACTATCTGCTGGTAGTACTTACTTAAAAAGTTAACATTCAAACTTTATATTATTTTTTAAATAAGAAAGCACTAATTGTTTTTTGGATTAAAAACATAAAACTATATAGAGGGGACTTTACCTTTTAAAAGATTTTCTGTGGAAATTGTCCTTTGCAGAATTGCTGGCAATTTGGTTTTATGGAGGAAAAGACATTTCTACCTTTGAAACTGACTACTTTTGTTAGTGAATTTCTTCAGAATAGGCTCTTTCATTCCAGGTACATAAGATAAGCAAGTAACTACCCCATGCTCTTGGATAAAAGTATGAGGTTACCGTGAATCTGAGAATGCACACATTGTGTTCTATTTAGGAATGTAAATTAGATGTACATATTTTCCTCCCAAAATAGTTTTCCTAAAAAGATATTGAATTGGGACCTTGAATTGTTCTCTACTTGGGTTTGTTTAAGATTGAATAGCTAAGAATTTGAGATGGTCTAGGAGCAGAGAGCTGACTTTTAGTTGTTCTTCCGAAAATCAAGGGGGAGTAATGTGGCCAGGCTCAGCACATTTGTAGGGGAGGTGGTTCTGGGGACAGAATGTGGCTGGTGCCTGCCTCTTTGGGCACAACACACAGAGGAGAACTTCAGCAGCGACGGCAAATCCAGGCATTGGTCCAATGGCTCCAACTGCCATGGCACGAACGGCAGGGGCTATTGGACTGTCTTAGGTGGCTCAGATAATAACCACCAGGAATTAAACCTTTAGATTAAGTACATGATGCTGGAGTTCCTTGGGAATATCTCAGAAAAACCCCAAGGAAAAGGATGGCCTTCTTACAATTGTTGGAATTTTACTAGCAGTGAAAAGACCTCCTTTAGTACTCTAAAATGTTGAAATGGAATATTTTGATTATTTGATTATTTATTTAAAAGTTTTAAAATTTGTTTAAACATGTAAATTCTTTAATAATTAAATTATTTAAGATATTGATAAAGTAGGGACTCCAGCTTCAGTCTAAGGGGAATTTGGATGTGACTAGACTGAAACTGTGGGTTGAACCTTCCAGATGTTTATTTTCAGGAGAGTTGAGAAAACTTATTGGGGTAAGAATAAACCAGCTTTGGTGAAAAGACCCAGTAAAAAATACTTAGTCATCAGTTAGAAGGGCATTCTTTGAATAGAATACAGTCACTATTGCATTCATATTATCTGCTTCTGATATACAAAGGAGGGACAGGCATAGGATATACATTTCCATTCCAGAAGGGAGAAATTGGAAGGAAAACAGGGGCCATGGGTCCCAAGCAATTCTAAAACCTAGCAGGGTATACTCCACTAAATTTCAAGGTCTGAAGGTCACCTAAGGAACGATGTTTTTTTTAATTTTTTTTAGGTACCGGGGCCAGGGATTGAACCCAGGACCTCGTATGTGGGAAGCTAGCACTCAACCACTGAGCCACATCGGCTCCTCTGAGTTGATTATATTCATTTGTTTGCTTGTTATTATTATTTTTTTTTTCTTTTCGTTTTTAGGATGCACCAGGGACCGAACTTGGGACCTCCCACGTGGGAAGCAGGCGCTCAACTGCGTGAGCCACATCTGCTCCTTATGGAATGATGTTTTGTTCTCCAGGCCTGATGGAGTGGTGGCCCTAAACCTTCTAAGGGATTGCACAATGGCCATGCTCTCCCCAAATAGTTATGTCCCTGAGAAAGCCCCACATTTCTACTGTAAGCCTCACCATCATGCAGGATTGAATGCAGAGCCTCCTTCCTCAGGTTGTTCACTTCCAAATTGTAGTCTCATTATGTGCACATTATCAGTGGAGCCTAGGTCTCATGTCTGAGTCCTAGCTTCAAGGGAGGCAGATTTTCCTGGATACTATCTTGAAGCTGCAGGACTGTTAAGCTTAGAAAATTGCCAAACAAAAACAGAGAACTTTGTCAGTCAGAAAAACCTACAAATATCCACTGTAATGTGTACCTCTGAAATTAAGCTATCTCAATAGATGTTTATACATGTATTAGTCAGTCAAAAGGATGCTGATGCAAAATACCAGAAATCTGTTGATCTTTATAAAGGGTATTTATTTGGGGTAGAAGCTTACAGTTACCAGACCATAAAGCATAAGTTTCTTCCTTCACCAAAGTCTATTGCCATGTGTTGGAGCAAGATGCCTACCGACGTTTGCCAGGGTTCAGGCTTCCTGGGTTCCTCTCTTCCCCAGGCTTTCCTCTCTTCAGGTTCAGGCTTGCTTCACTCCACAAGGCCAGCTGCAGACTATCAAGTGAATGGCTTGTCTCTTTCTTGGAGCCTTCTCTGCTTCCTCACGACCAAGCTCCTCAGTGGGCTTACTTCCCTGGGCTCCAGCATTAACTCTTCTCAGAACTCCAACTCAAAAGCTCCAAGTCTGTCCTTGCCATGTCTTTTATCTTTGAGACCCCACCCACCAAGGGGCGAGGCTTAACACCCTGCTGATGTGGCCCAGTCAAATCCCTAATCATAACTTAATCATGCCCAGATGAACAGACCAGTTTACAAGCATAATCTAATATCTGTTTTTGGAATCCATAACTATATCAAACTGCCAAACTGCTACACTATACAAACAGAAATTGTTCTGAAAATGTTTTAGTGAGGTCTACATATAACTTTATATGCAGGTAGTCATCTGTAGTAGGGGCCTTAAATATAAGTGGGATTAAGAAATTTCTGGGGTTGTCTGGAAAATGGTGGGTTAGGGTTAAGGAAAGGGAAGCTGATAAGCATAAGGGCTAAGAACCCACCTGGAAGAGAAATCATTCTTGGTGCATAAGTTGCTACTCAGAAAGGGTAAATCTAATATAACATATCTCTGTTAGATTACTTTCCCAGCCTGGTACCCTTTGGACTCAGAATTTTGGACTCAGTTTGAGTTCTATGTGGAGAAGGAGAGAGAAATAGAAAATGTTTTCCACTGAAATATCTCTAAGGCATTAAAGGAATAAACAGTCCTCCAAGAAGGTCTGACACAAAGCTGTAGAGAGTCATTTCTCCAGCTTCACAATGCGCCATCAGCTTCCATTGCCGAAGGAGTAGAGCTGGAGTCCAATAGAGACTCAGGGAGGTTTGGTGAGTTGTGCAGTGGCTCGTGCAAAGCTTGTGGGGCCACCTGGCCAGCACCACATATCCCATAGGGGTAGACTTTGAGAGCATTGGAGACCCACGGGGGTCCTAGAAATACTTAGGGGAGGTTCCAAGGACATGGACATAAAAGCAAATATAATTGCTCTTAATGTGACCTTGGACCTAGAAAAAAATCAGATTATACACATATTTCATTTTTGATCTGTCAATATATTGCTGGAACTGTGACAGATAAATAGGACTATTTTCATATGCACAGTCACTTCTCTGAATTCAAAGAACTAAAAAAGTTTTTCATTTTAATTGGCATCTTACCATATATATAAAACAAATATTCATGTATTAATGTATATTAAAGATAGATGCATATTAGAAAATATTAATTGGTTTTATGGGGGAAGGCATATATCTATCATAACAATAAAATGTATGATATAAAGTGAACTATTTTTAGTGTTTAAATTGAATGGTTGATGTATTACTATATTTCAAAGGCCACTGGTGAGAGATTTGTCTACATTCTTGAACTCTACTTTATTGAAAAAAAATCACAATGTCATAAAACTTGAATATTTTTCAGGAGGCAAAAAGCATTTTCAAATATAAGTTGTTCAAGGAACATTAGGTCTCTTATTGCTTGAATCAATGGGGAAAATGCTAAATGGTTTTTTAAAAAAGGTTTGAAACAACCAAAAAAGTAATCTTTTTTTCTTCTGGTTGTCAACTCGAGGGATGAACAAGTATAGTGAAATGTCTAGTTGTTAAATTTTGACTTTATTTACATGTTAAATTATAAAGTAAAGGAAGCTTTCTGCCATTAAACTTTTCACTATAAGGTTTGTAATTTTACCAGAGCTGAAAACAAATGAATATTTTTGCAGTAAGATTTTCAATAAGAGGGAGGATGAAAAAATCTTCATAGCAATTAAAATCTTATGAAGAATAAAATGATTTTTAACTGTTTGGATATTTCAGCATTCCATGTTACCAATGAAACTTTAATTTTTAAAGGAAAATTATATTATTAGAAACAAAGGTCCTGAGGTATGAAGATTTTCTGTTATACATATAGTAAGCGAAGCTTTCTCTTTTAACTCCTTTCTCTTTTGTGTTTGATCAAAGTAGTTAGGGTCAAGTGTACAGACCTGTTACATGAGATACACATCTGGAGAGTAAAGGTCAATGAGATATAAAGTAAAGAAAAAAAGAGAAGGTTTCTGGACCTCAGCCCAACAGGACTGATTTACATGGGAAGAAAGAAAGCTGACAAGCTCCTTCTATTCAGGCTTGGAAATATAATCTGCTTGGCAATGTAACTGCTCTGTAAAAGGAGCTTTATACTGGGGCTTCATTGTTTTCCTCTTAATAAATTATTTTCATTGTTTTCCTCCTAATAAATTATTTTGAGTACAAATGCTACTCTGGAGAGGAACACAAAAACATTTTATAAAGTCACTTGGTTTATTACATATATATATAATATATATAATATAGTTCATATAATACAGAAATAAATGATAAATAAATATATTTGATTTTCTGGTGTTCATAATTTGAATTTCATATTGAAACATTTTCTTTTTTTCATTTTAATATGGAGAACTATTTCTTTAAGTGATTGCCCAGTAAGTGCTATCCATTGAAGAAAAGTTAGTATTTATGTAGACTGTATTTTTGTAAAAATGCCAATTTTCAGGTTAAGAAGCCCAATCATAGGGAAAGTGCATTTTATTGCAAAATAACTCAGAAGTTGAAGGCACAACTCAGGGCTGAATTTTATTGCAGAGCACCTGACGATATCTGAATGCAGGGATGACAAATTAGGGCAGCTGCCTTGGGCCCCAGTGTTCTCTAGGACCTTGAATGGTGGTATTCAAGGGGGGCACCTCCTTCCTACAATCTCTTACCTCATTACACATACTCAATCTTCAAGTAAAGTGAACAGGAATGTTTATATCCCTTTATGCTTCCCTCAGATTGTGCTTCGTGACATAATTTTTTTAAGTGAGGTTTCCTTTGCTTTTTAAAAACTAAAATTTGTTTTCTTAACTTTGTATTTCCTTGAGTATAAGTAACCTCTTCTTCTTCTTCTGATGTTTGTCCCCATTCACCCTGTTGGTATTTAAGAAATAATTCTCCCTATGATAGAGTATATATATTACTTGGCAACAATGCTTCCTTCCCTCCTTACACTTGCTATGGTTCACTATGGGTATAATACCTTTCCCAGACCTACTGATGTTGGACTTGACTATGTGTCTTGCTTTGGCTAGTGGAATGTAGGAGGAAATGACTGTACTAGTTGCCATTTGAAGAGACATTGCATGTTTTCTTCACCCTCTTGCACCCTGCCTTCTTGCACTTACCTTCTTGCATTAGGTAGCTACTGGTTCCAGAATGAGAGATAGGTAAAACAGAAATAAACCTGACATGCAGCTGAAAGGAGAGCTGACTCAGCCAACTAATAAACTTGTGAGGGAAGTATAAATGAATGCTTTTTTTGTTGTTGTTGGAAGCCATTGAGATTTTATGGATGTTTGTTATACAGCAATATTGCAGCAGAAATCTGACTAATACATTCCCAACTTTTAATTTTTTAAAGTTTGAAACCTACAGAAAAATGAAAGAAGATTAAAACGAGTACCTGTATATCTTCACTTAAATGCAACAATTGTTAAGATATTGCCATATTTATTTTAACTCTCCCTTTATATACTATTTTTTGGGAGCATTTGAAAGTAAGTTTCAGGCATTGTGATAATTCACCTCTAAATGCTTCAGCTTATATCTCTAAGATTAAGGTTTTGTAAAATACACGAGGGCTCACGAACATAGTGCATCACTCCCATGCACGCTGTACCTCCAGAAGAATCCTTGTTCACCCCCAAATCCTACCCCTGTGATGATCCTCTCCATCCACCTCTGCTTCCATCATTGACTTTCCTAGGATGAGTTCCTGATGAGTTCTTTCCCCTAATACCTAGGAATTTTTAATGGTTATTCTTCCACTCAACTATATTTGAATTAGTTATAAATGATAAAAACATCCTGCTAATTTTATCTTAAAAGAAATGCATAAAATGATCCAAAGTAATCTAATACCATATAAAAGGTGGTAATAATGTAGAGATGTGGTGCATAAAAAGCAACCACAGCCTGTCCATAGGGAGTTGAAACTGTTCAACAACTTCTTGGAAAACATTATTTTCAATTTTATTAAATGTAAGTAAAGGTAATGATTTATAAGTGCAGCTACATATATTTTATCAGCATTACTGAGGGCTTAGGCAATGAAGTGTTTTAAGTTATATAAGTTTAGTGGTACATAAATCCATCCAGTGCAGCATGCCAGAGAGTGTAAAGAATTATAGGCTGGCATGAATTCCTAATGTGACTCAGCATAATGTGTGATGCCTGCTGAACACTTTCAAATTAATTGATGAAATTTCGGTGGGGCACACTCCTTTAAACTTCATGCTCAAGGTTGTTTCTTGTACTTCAGCAATAAAGTTCTGCATAAATGCCCAAGAAAGGAAGAAGGATAGAAATCAGACACATGTGGATTAGAGATGGGGATAGGATAAAGCAGGCTTACAAGCTGGGCACTTGCGTCAGACAGACTTTGCTTTGAATACTGGGTCTAACTCTTTCTGGCTAGTTATATTGAAAAATTTTCTTAACTTCTCTGGGCCTTTGTTTTCTCATCTATAAAATGAGGATAATAATACCTCTCTCACAAGTTTTCTATAAAGATGAAATGATATGCTGAGACAAACATTATTAATGTGGTCATATTTATAGTTTCCTCTGTAACCTTTCCACTCTACAGAAAACATTGGTTTTTGCTCATTTAGCTTCTCTTTCTCTCCCTCTCTTTCTTTCTAAGATTGCTCAGGCAGATTTGGAAATAACAAAGAGGAAAAAAAAAAAGAGAGAGAGAGAAACTATAGGCTGTCCGTGCTATCTGCAGGGGGCAGTAGGTATTAGGGGACAGAACTCATCAGGAACACATCCTAGATGGAAGCAGAGGTAGATGGGGAGAGTCAT
>JAQZBX010044959.1:0-21200 GCA_029593785.1 Cabassous unicinctus
CGTTTACCATATGGGAGGCCCCGGGTTCGCTTCCCGGCGCCTCCTTGTGAGGGCAGGCCGGCTCGCGCGGCGCCGTGGGCTGATGCGGCAAGACCTCACAGCAAGGGGGAGATAAGCAGACACAGAGAAGACACGCAGCGAATGGACACAGCAACACAAGCAGCAAGGGGGGGATAAATAAATAAAATAAATAAATCTTAAAAAAATAAAAAATAAAAAAATAAAATAAAATAAAAGCCAAAATCTCCTGAAATGTGCCTTAATCCCAAATGAACAAGACGCAGTTGATTAGACTGAGCGAACTGAGTGGAAGGAGAAGGAAAACAAATATATCAGTTATACCATTTGCAAATACAGTGTCTGGAAACAGATCAGGTAATTTGATTTGTATGTCAACTGCAATTATGTTTTACAGTCCATACTTTCCATAAGACAGAGCAACGCATACCAATCTCTGGAAACTCAAGCCTTTCTTTGAGAAAAATTTCTCAGAACATATAAGGCAGACGCGTGCATACACACACACACACAAGAATTGTCCTGCGTGGCTGAGATGAGAGATTTTAATTATGCTTTAAGATAAGGGTGATAATTGAACTAGACTCCGATACATTTTAACTCAGAGCTCATACACGGAAGCAACTCGATTATCAAAGATTGTCAGGAAACAAGCTATTCCACATATGTGCACTTTTACCAAGTAACTGAAGCTTCATATTTTAAATTGTTCCAATGTTTTTTTTATTTTCTTAAATCTATTTTTAAAGGTGACAATAACTTTCTTTAAAATATTACAGAACTTCCTCATCCAGCCAAGAAGGATCAACATGGCTGCAAGATTCATATTCCCACTGGAAGCAATTTAAAATCCAGACAAAACATATGAAAAGAAAAAGGTTTTCAGACATTGAACATCAGGTAGTGCAGGAGAGTGATCCTTAAAAGGCTGGAAACAAACGAGGTGAGCCCTCCAACTGCTCCAGTCCACTAAAGTGCCTGGCCCCAGCACAGGGGGTGGGGGCCCAGGAGGGGCTCTCCGGTCTCCAGAACTGAGGAGACAGGGCTAAAATGGATTCCGTACACCTTGCCCTTTGAAACGAGCATGCCAAAGAATTTACTGATTGCACAATCATTAATGGTTTCTTGATGACAAATGGTCGCCCACGATTATGCTATGGTCTAATACTGTTATGGCCATGATTTGGAGCTGGAAAATTTTTTTCTCAACACTGTGAAGCTCTCTGAACGCAGGCGTGCTGTTATAATGAGTTTCAATGCCCTCTCTTCCTAACAGGCTGTCACATGCCTAACCGCACTGGTAACATCATCATAGACAGAGTTCACTACGTCCTTCATTTTTCCAAATCCCAAATGCTATCGCATTGTGTGTGCAGACAGACTCTGTGCATGACCCACCAAGGTGAAGCCAAGGGCACTGGTGTGGGGACCGCTGTGACGTCTGTGAACAGCTCAGCTTTTCAAATTCTCTGCCTTGTTCCAAGAAGGAGAGTTTGCCAGACAAGTGACCTCTGGGCTGGCACACAGTAGGCACGCAATAAACAATTACCGGCTTAATGGATTAGTTAATTAGTGAGTGAACGAAGTATTATTGTTAAAAGTTTCAGGCACCATGTATTTTCTTTCCTAATTTCATAAGCTACTCACAATTATTGTAAACTCAACAGACCAAGTGAATGCTCCCCAGTACCAAGCAGATTAGTTCTTGGACTTCTCACAAAGAACAATCCCTAAGGCTCTCACAAAGAACTTCTGGGACCACCAGCCACACCGCCCCCACTCCTTCATGACTGCCTATAGTGAACCAGTTTGAAGAGGTAAGGAAATCCAGGTAGATTCCAGCAAAATTGATTGTGGTGATGAATGCACAACTCTGTGATCATACTAAAAGCCACTGATTATACACTTTGAATGGAATGTATGGTATGTGAGTATATCTCAATAAAACTGCTTTAAAAAAAAAATCTATGCTACAGAGTTCAATCAGCCTAAACACCTTTAAAAACAATATCCAACTTCACTTGAGTTAGTCTTTGAAAAGCTCTCAGTTCTAGAGTTTAAACTGATATATTTACAACAAACCAAGTTTACAACAAATGAAATATTTAAAGGTTTCATTTACGGACCCAGGGATGTAAAGTTACTCTAAAGATATATGCCTATAAAAAGCCACAAATACCTTGTTGATTAATGCAAACACATTTTTAATTAATTCAGGAAAAAGAATCCAGCCAATGGCCATGTAAAAAGGACCAAAGAAAACTAAGCCCTGGGTTACACACACACTTCTGCTGCACATAGCATCAATAATATTAACTTTCATTCACTTAGCAGTTTGCAGATTATGTGATTGAAACTGAGCAGCAGCTCCTATTCACAGTTCAGGAAGCAACTGAAAAACTGGCTTGGTGTCTATCAGCCTTTCTTTGCTTCACGAATGCCTACTCTGCCATCAAGGTCCTTCTCACATGCCTAGGTGAAGCCTCCTTTACAGTGTAAGGAAACTTGCCTGCTCTGATCTCGGTTGACCTGTAGAACTTACTGCCCTTCCTCTAGCAGCACTTAGTCCACTATGGTGGAATGCAGCTATTCACTTACCAGCCTTCCCTATTGACCGTGTGCTCCTCAAGGTCAAGGATCTGTAATACACACATCAGCGAATAACCAATGTCTAGCACAGTCCCCAGCTCACAGCAGCCACTTGATAAATGAATGACCCTTGCCCCCAATTAACAATTCATTTTATCTTTTTTAATGCTTTGTATTTCTTTAAAATTATATTTCAAGTCAGAGAAGGAAGATTATTATTAATTTTTGCCAACATTTTTGGAACACCATAAAACCATATTGAATTTTACCAGGGCATGTCTCTCTCACACTCTGTCTTTATTTATTGGGACTATTGATTTCTTATATTTCTTTCATCTTAGTGAGGATGTGTCACAGATTCCACCGCAAATAATATACTTGCTCATTAGTACAAGCACAGCTTTCCAAACTCCACAATTAAACAGTTGCCCATTGTCTTTTTTTCCTTTTTAATTCATTTGTTAAACATGGAAAATTAGCAAACTTTAAAATGATTACATTTTTATGACCTCAAAAGTAACCTAGGGAGCGGGCGTCGCTCAGTGGTTGAGCACCTGCTTCACATACACCAGGTCCTGGCCCAATCCCTGGTGCCTCCTTTAAAAAAAAAAGAAAAAATAACCTATCTCCATTAAAGAAAAATTGGAAAGTATAGAGAAAAATGTTGTATTAGTCAGGGTTCTCTAGGAAAACAGAATCAACAGGAGATATCTGTAAATAGTATGAGATTTTATAAGAGTCTCACGTGACTGTGGGGATACACAATTGCAGGTTCCAGAGTCAGGTTGCAAACCATGGGCTCCAATGAGGTCCTTGATGAGTTTCCCAGGAGACGCTGGCTGTCCAAAGTTGAGCTGCAAATTCTCTCTGAATACTGAAATCACTTCCCCTTTTAAGGCATTCAACTGATTGGATAAAACGTCACTCACTGCTGCAAAACGTCACTCATTGCTGACAGCAATCTCCCTGGTTGATGGTAGATGTAATCAGCCATCTATGCAGTAAACTCACTGATGACTAAAGTCCATAAAGGTCCTTGTATTACAATTAGCCCAGTGCTTGCTTGACCAAACAACTGGGCACCATTACCTGACCAAGTTGACACATTAGCCTAACCATCACAGTCCACCCCAGTCAACTTGGCAGCCATACACATTACCTTAAACCATACTTAGTCTCTAAGTAAAAACAATAACAGACATGCATATGTATATATATTTCTGCCTAACAATGTTCAACTCTCCTGCGTACAACCAGAAACACATTAATTCCCTACAGAATAGGGTGCAAGTCCTTGGGTAATATTCACTCTTAAACTTGACATCCTTAACTATTATGACATGAAATTAATACAACTTGTCATATGATAAGGGAAAAGGTTGGGGAAGAAAACAAAGATGTTCATTTTGGGTACATATACAATCATATTCATAATGGAACAAAGAAGAAAGACTCATGACTATTACAGCCCTAGTTACTATAACTGTCACATGGTCAAAGTTCACATTCATCACTACCTTCTTCCACTACGCATTCCATGTTCCCATTGCCCTCAGCAAGCACCTCAGCTAGGCATGGTTCTTTGCCTGGTGGGGTGACCCAAACTTTCATTCCTGACGATTCTGGGCCATTGTTAGTCCTGCTTGGATTGGGTTGCTGCAATTTTCCATTGATTTTTAATTACAGGGCATGGAGTACTAGGAGACGCCCTAGAGGATCTCTTGTATCCCAGGCAAACTCTTCCTTACCGTCATTACGCAGATGCAGTCCTATTTCCCCTTGACAGTCAGGATCAATCACCCCAGCAAGTATAGTAATTCCATTCTTTGCCTGTTGATTCAGAGGTAAGAGGAGCCCAAAGTGGCCAGGTGGCAGTCTTAACTTCCAGTTCAATGGAATCATTGTTGTGTTCCCTGGTTGTAGCACTCCTCAAAGACCTGTAGACCAGCAGGGCTTAAGGTTGCAGGGACAGGAAGGAAAAATTTTCCCTAGTAGGTCACTAGGGGTAATAATGAATGGTGCCACTCCCATTTCCACCTTTAATTCCTGGACCCAGGAATCCTGGTTATGGGAGAAACAGCACCATAGAGTGAATGCTGATTTAGAGCATACAAAGCCTCCTGGAGAACACTGCCTGAGCCCTGCAAGGTATTGCCACCTAGTTGGCACCATAATTCAGTCTTCAAAAGGCCATTCCACCGTTCTTTCAATCCAGCTGCTTGAGGGTGATGGGGAACATGGTAAGACCAGTGAATTCCATGGGTAGGTGCCCATTTCTGCACATCATTTGCTGCTTTGATAAGAAGCAATGCTGTGTGGAATGCCATGGCAGTATGTAAGACATTCGGTAAGTGTACGGGTGGTAGTTTTGGAAGAAGCATTGTGTGCAGGAAATGCAAACCCATATCCAGAGTATGTCTATTCCAGTTAAAACAAATCGCTGCCCCTTCCATGGTGGGAGTGGTCCAATGTAGTCAACCTGCCACCAGGTAGCAGGCGCATCACCTTGAGGAATGGTGCCATATTGGGGGTTCAGTGTGCGTCTCTGCTGCTGGCAGACTGGGCTCTTGGCAGTGGCTGTAGCCAAGTCAGCCTTGGTGAGGGGAAGATCATGTTGCTGAGCCCATGCATAACCTCCATCCCTACCTCCATGGCCACTTTGTTCATGAGCCCATTGGGCAATGACAGGAGTGGCTGGGGGAAAAGGCTGAGCATTAGCCACAGAGCAGGTCATCTTATCCACTTGATTATTAAAACCTTCCTCTGCTGAAGTCATCCTCTGGTGAGCATTTACGTGGGATACAAATATTTTCATCTTTTTTGCCCACTCAGAAAGATCTACCCACATACCTCTTCCCCAGACACACATTAGCCTAACTATCACAAATGTCTTCCACTGTTGAAACCATAACCAAGAGTTGGGAATTAACAGATGATTTTAAATACTAAATCATTTTATAGATGTCTTTTTTTGCTCTCTATATATTATAGAATAGCCAAAAGCAAATACCTGAAATTACTGAAACTCGCTGAACTAGAATCCAGATGCCTTGATCTTTGATAGTGACTATAAAAAGATATAACCTTTATCTTGTGATTTTAAAAACCTTGTGACTGGTCCCCACTTCTTGTACCACTCCCCAACTTGTTTTACAATTTTGAAATCTTATGATCCACTATAGTCATTAGCAGAAACCTGCCTGTCTTTTGATAGTACAAAACTATCAGAGTTATTGCATTTCTGGGAAACAAATTTTAGGCTGATAGGCCATCTGATCTCCTTGCTTTGCGCTTAGCAATAAACTCTTTCTCTCTTTGAAACCCCAGTGTCTCAGGAATTGGTCATGGGACCACATCCAGGCTTTAAAAATGCTACTTTTGCTTGGTAACAAAACTGCAGGCCACTTCCTTCCAGTTTATTTATAATGGAAATATATCCAACTTAAGATCATATCTTATACACATTTAATTATATCCAAAACACATTTCCATGTCATCAAAAATTATCCAAATTATGTTATTTGGATATTTCATAATTTACTTAACCATTTTTCTGTTGTCAAACAGCTAGATTGCTTCATAGCTGGGAATAGACATCTGGATTGATAGCCACCTTTGGCCAAATCTCAGAATGCTTTCTTAATAAAAGATAAGCCTTTTTGGAGGAAAGGGCAGGAACATAGAAATGGAACACTGGTCCTCAATCAGCTACTCTTTACCACCTCCCTTAAGCAGCAAACAACAAAAGGGACCAAGAACTGAGCACGTTACTAAGCCATGCATGTGTGTTTGTGGATTTACGATCTCCATGAGTTGACACTCGTTTGTCACACAGGGCATGAGAGAGAATATACAGAGATCTGTGCAAGACCTGCCTTAAGCTGACGTTAAGCTGTGACCCCTTTCTCTCCTTTTCCTCCTGGTATCCTGTTCTCTCCCTTAAGTCCTCTTCTGTATCCCACTTCTTAGTCCCAATGCTTGTCAAGGGACCCTCCTAAGGACAAATCAGGGTTTTTCAACCTCAGCTGCTGACATTTTGGGCATCGTAATTCTCTGCTGAAGGGACTGTCTTGTGCATGAGGATGTTTAACAGCATCCTGCCTACTAGATGCCAGTAGCACTGCCCCAGGTGAAACAACCAAAAGTGTCTCCAGATATTGCCAGAGGTCCCATGGGGGAAAATTCTGTCCCCAGGTGAGAATCACTGTCCTAAATCATTGAGTTGCTAATAAAGGCAGGGATACGGTCCTCTACAGATAAGAATTAGTTTGAACTAATACACTAACTCTGATTGATTGGTATGGCTGCAGGTCAGGTCCAAGCCACCTGGTGATGTTTACCATGGTTGGAACAGAGAATTTTACCATCTTCATTAATTCACCAAAAGCAGGAACAGGAGGAAGGGGTTGTGACAATATCTAAAACTGGACCTGGCCCCAAAGAAACCCAATACCATCTTTTCTTGACCTCATGAGACTAACAGAAACCTTAAAAGCATTCTATTCTTTAAAGTTCACTTGGCTGATGATACCACCCTATGAAATGATCCTCAAACAATACTACAGTTGACCAGTCATTAATATTTACAAGCTTGCTATTCTATCTGAGCATGCTGTACACCATCAGAGGTTGGTAAGAGAGCTCCAATCCACATCCTCAAAAAAACTGGCAGTATTGACTGCTAACACAGAAACCATAGTTGTCATGAAAGGAAACTGAACCACTTTCTTGGGTACCATGTAACCCATGAATAAGAGAGAGAGAAAGAGAGAGAGCATAAGAGATCACATGTTCTCAAGAACCACACTAGTGTCTAAGAACATAATGGCTAATGCACACCAAATCAGACTAAGAAGGAAAAAAAATGGGGAAAAGTCTAGAACAGGCATCTCTCCAAAGAATAAAACAAAAGGCCAGAAAGCACATGAAAAAAGGCTCAACATTATTAGCTATGAGGGAATTGCAAATCAAAACTACAATGAGATACCACTTCACCCCAATGGAATGGCTACTATATTTTTTTTTTAACAAATCAACTTTATTGATACATATTAATAAAGCATAAATCCATCCAAAGTGTACAATCAATGGTATTTGGTGTAATCATATATTTGTATTCATGTCATCATCACTCTTAGTGTACTTTCATTATTCCAATAATAATAATAAACAAAAAACAAACAAAACTCATCACCTCTCAATCACTCTACGCTTCCCTTACCGTACATAGCTGCTATTCTTTTTCCTTCTCTCTAGTATATTTGTATCTACATTTTTTAAAAAGTCTTACATATGCAATATCACCCATATTTGTGTTTTACATGAGGTTTTACTATCTTCTAGAGTTCCATGTTACAGTTTTTAGCTTTCCTTCTAGTAATATACATAACCTTCGACTTTCCCTTTCAACCATGAGCTTACACAGTATATTTAATTCATAATAGTGCAATTATACAGTATTTGTCCTTTTATGTCTGGCTTGCTTCATTCAACATAATGTCCTCCAGGTTCATCCATGTTGTCATATGCTTCACGACTTCATTTCTTCTTACTGCTACATAATATTCCATCCTCTGTATACACCACAATTTGTTTATCCATTCATAGGTTGATGGACACCTGGGTTGTTTCCAACTATTGGCAATCATGAATAATGCTGCTATGAACATCAGTGTGCAGTTGTCTGTTAGTGTCACTGCTCTCAGTTCTTCTGGGATATACCTAGCAATGGTATTGCGGGGTCCCATGACAAGTCTATATTCAACTTCCTTAGGAACTGCCAAACAGTCCTCCACAGTGGCTGTACCATTCTACATTCCCACCAACAGTGAATAAGTTTTCCTATCTCTCCACATCCTCTCCAACATTTACAGTTTTCCGACTTTTAATAACAGCCACTCTAATAGGTTGAAATATCTCACTGTAGTTTTGATTTGCATTTCCCTAATCGCTAGTGATGTTGAACATTTTTTCATGTGTTTCTTTACCATTTGTATTTCTTCTTTGGACAATTGTCTTTTCAAGTCTTTGGCCCATTTTTCAATTGGGTAGTTTGTCTTTTTATTGTTGAGTTGTATGATCTCTTTGTATACCATGGATATTAAACCGTTATCGGATATGTGATTGCCAAATATTTTCTCCCATTGAGTCAGCTGCCTTTTCACCCTTTTGACAAAGTCCTCTGAGGTGCAAAAGTGTTTAATTTTGAGGAGGTCCTGGAATGGCTATTATTTAAAATAACGGAAAATAACAAGTGTTGGAGGGGACGCAGAGAAGTAGAAACACCCATTCATTGCTGGTGGGAATGTAAAATGGCACAGCTGCTGTGGAAGACAGTTTGGCAGTTCCTGAGAAAGCTTAGTATAGAACTACCATATGACCCAGCAATCCCACTACTAGGTTATGCCCGAAAGAACTGAGAGCAGGGGCTCAAACAGATATCCGCACACTGATGCTCCCAGCGGCATTAGTCACAACTGCCAAAAGATGGAAGCAACCCAAGAGTTCATCAGTTGATAAATGGATAAATACAATATGGTGTCTACATACCATAGATCATTTAGTCATAAAAACGAATTAAGTCCTGACAGATGTGACAACCTGGGTAAAACCTGAAGACGTCATATTGAGTGAAATAAACCAGGCACCAAATATTGTATGATCTCACTGATTTGAAACAATTAAAATAAGCAAACTCACAGATTCAGAATCTAGACTACAGGCGACCAGGGGACCGGGTGGGAATAGGGAATGGGAAGTTAAGGCTTAAAATGTACAAGGTTCACATTTGGAATAATGGGAATATTTTGGTAATGCATGGTTGCAATGGTAGCACAACAATGTTTAGCACAATTAACAGCACTGAATATAGATCTGCATGATTAAAAGGGAAAATGTTAGTTTGTAATATATGGCAATAGGGTAATTTTTTTTTAAATCCATGGAATTACACTACACAAAAGAGTGAACCCTAAGTTAAACCATGGACTTTAGTTAATAGTACAATTATAAAAATAAACTATTATCACTTGTAACAAATGTTCCACACCAATGCAAGGTGCTGGTGGTGAGGTGCTATATGGGAATCCTGTAGTTTATGCATCATTGTTCTGTAAGCCCACAACTTCTCTAATAAGGGGAGAAAAAACAGATTATAATAAAGGTCATATATGGTATGTATTCTATAAATGTTAGCACAATTATTGTTTGATGTTGATATTATAATCAATCTAGAAGGCATCCACCAGCTTGTATCATATTTACCAGTAGCCTAGCAACTGATGGTATTGAAAAATTAGAAACTCAAACAAGTCTCATTCAAAGACTCTGTATTCACAATCCAATTTTCTCTTACAATTGCAGTTTGCTCAAACCTTATCTCATGCAGCTCTGAATATTTCCTCTTACTCTGTCCTTAGTGGCGTTACGGAAAACTGACCATGCCACACTGCCACACCGCCACCCTTATGTCTGCTTACCGCCTAATTCCTGGCACAAAATAAACTCAAATCCTTGGTCTTTTAAAAAGTCAGAACACAAATGACCAAGTCACTAGCAGATGGTATCAGAGTTGGTTTGGTACCAGATCTGTGATTCTAAGCAGAAGAGATAAGGAATACTACATTGAAAATAAACCCTCATGCCGTCAATGGGCGGAAAAAAGCAAAGGAAACTGCAAACCCTCCAGTGCAGTTAGTTAAGGGAAACAAGCATTTACATTTCCTGTGCTCCCCATTCTAGCCTCCAACACCCAACTGTGGAACAAGGCACCTTAAGGTAGTAACCTCGCGTGTTCCCAAAGTAGACAAGCTAGAGCAGGATACACGGGGGCTGCTGGGAAGAGGAAGCAAGAACCCACACCATCCAATCAGTGGGTCCACACAGGCCAACGCGCTTTTCCAAACCAACTTTTTTTTTCCACAAAAAACCTTTTTTTTCCACAGCAACTTTTTGTGTGTTGTTCAACTTCTGTTTTCACTCTGGATGCTCCTTGCTTTTTTCCAAGTGAAACGTCCCACCATGACAGAAACACAGAACCTTGGGGCTGGAAGGCATTTGTCAATCACCCAGCTCTGGACCCAAGCACTCTTCTGCATCAGAATCAATGTGACACTTATTTGAAAGGCAGATTCATGGGCTGGTGTTCAACTAACTAGCCCCTTTTCTTCTGGCCTACACTTCCCAGCCTCCTTTGGAGAGAAACGTGGCCAAGCAACTTGGTCCTAGCCAATGGAATGTCGGGGGCTGGCACACAAAGGCCCCACACACAGGCCTTCATGCTCTCTCTCCTTCCATGGCTTGACATGGCTTGACATTCCCCTTGGAAGGCAGAGCCACAATGTGGAAGGAGCCTGGGTCCCAGAACCCCCATTTGGGAAAGAAGCTTTATATGGACAAGAAATAAACTTTGGTTGGGTGAAGCCACTGTCATTTTGGAGTTGTTTCAGTAGCTAGCCACCACTACCTAATGCACAGGGTCTGATCCTGGACATATCAAATGCAAGTCTAGAGGGAGGGCCCTGGAATTCTGCATTTTCACAAGCTCATTAAGGTTTAGAAAGGAAAATAAGCTGGGTGAGGAGATGTACTCTATACCAGACAACATGGGTAAATACTGAAATCACCAGGATTCATAGCTACCAGTGACTTGTCAGGGTTGGTCCAGTGTTCCAATGAAATAATATATGAAAAAAATACATGTTACCCAGGATTGAAAGAAGCTTTTGTTTATTTATTTATTTATTTATTTATTTGGTGCTGGGAATTGAACCCTGGACCTCGTATTTAGGAAGCCAACACTCAACCACTGAGCCACCGAGGGTTCCCTGCATTGTTTTTTTTTTGTTTGTTTGTTTGTTCCGCTTATCATTTGTTTTTTGTTTTTTTCAGGAGGTACTGGGACCTCCCATGTGGGAGGCAGGCACTCAACCACTTAAGTCACATCTGCTCCCTTGAGAGCAGCTTTTAACTGCCTTGGAGCAATTGAAGCAAAAGGCATACCAAGTAGGAAGCTTGGACTCTCACCTTTCATGTCACAGCTTTAACTCTGAAAAACAAAGGGAAGAAAAGATGGCAAGAAAAGGGTTACAATAAAGCCTAATACAGGCCATGGCCAGGCAGGGTGGATTCCCCAACTGCTTTTGGTCATCAGGAATAATTAAATCCTCTAGTAATAGACAAGCAATAACAAACAGACATCTTAGGGCCAGCTCCCCAGATATTACAAAACAATGGATGGAGAAAAGGCAACCTTTTCCTACAGTAAAACTGCCTTAAAGAGCCAAGATGCCCTCATAGCCCAAAATGCTTTTTTAAATTGGGTTCAGAACCTATGTGTGATGGTTTGAATTTCGTGAATTCCAGAAAAGATTATGGTCTTGAACAAATCCATTCCTATGAGTGTAGAGCCCTTTGATTGCATTAGATTTCATTAAGGGAAACTTTGATTAGAACACTTTCAATTAGATCACCTTAGGCTTTTGATTGGACTATGTCAGTGAGGCATGACCCAGGTTGGGTCTCTGCCCTCTTGCTGGGTCTTATATAAACTGAGAACTGGAAACAGAAACACACAGAGAAAGAAAGCCGCCATTTTGACCCTGCCATGTGAGAGAGAGGACTCCAGAGATTGGCCGCCATCTTGCCTTGGCACATGGCAGGACTCCAGGATCTCTCAGAAGATGACCTTTGATGAAAAAGCATCTCTGATGGTACCTTGATAAGGACATTTCATGGCCTCAGAACAGTAAACTTTTACCCCAAATAAATTCCCATTATAAAAGCCAACCCATTTTTGGTAATATTGCATTGGCAGCCTTTTGCAAACTAAGACACAATGGAACATTCTGTTCTACATGCTCAATGGTTTAATTCGTATTCTTTGAGGAAGGATCTGATTTTTCAAAAACGGTTCTTTAAAAATTATTTCTTCAGAGTATTCTCTTTCTGGAAGCCCTTTGTCTTGTAAATCTGCCTGCTGAATCCCCACTCTATCCACCACTAAGGATCAATTTAAATGCTTTCTTGTGAGAAATCCAGTGACTCCCCAACACCACCACCACTGGAATAAAATCTCCAAATCCCACACTCCTGTGGTCCGTCAAATGTGAATCTCCTGCAACTTCTGAAGCATAATTTCTGATATGCTTATCAGGGACAAAAGAATCCTGTTTTGTAGCCATGGTTTCTCTACTGAGTGCTGAAGTATTGTGGTTTTCCAACTTTTCATCCTGTAACATGCCAACAGTATCTCTATACCTCTTGCAAATCCCTAAAAACTGGGATTTGAAATTCATTGTAGGCAACAGGAATCTGACCCACTTATGTAATTTTTTTAAAAAAATCAGACAGAGCCAGCTCACATGCAAGTTGTTCAGAACATATTTCATAACCTGGACCTCACGGGATGCAACCTCCCAAAGGATAAAGAGAAGCCCAAGAGAAGCTGCAGTCTCTGTAAACTGTTCTGATCCTCTGTCCTCAAATTAAAATAGCCAGGAGGATAGAAATTGATGAGATTTCATTAAGTGAAAAATTTCATGAAAATCAATTCAAACCTCTTTAGCTCCCAGCAGGAGGACCTGTGCTTATAAAGACAGCATTAAAGATAAGCGGCTGCCCGGAAATTGCAACAGCAGTTATCAAGCAACTTTAATATACTCTTAAGTGAAGGCACGAAAATTTAGAATTTGCACTGGTTTTCCTGCCACAGACAGCATAATGCAGAGTCAGCCTGCATCAACACAGCAAGACAGCGACCAAGGAACACAGCTTCCTGGATTATAAATAAATAAATAGATAAATAAATAAATAGATAAATAAATAAATAAATAAATAAATAAATAAATAAATGCAGGTTTCCACTAAATTCCTAGTGTATTAAATTTTAAAGGCAGAGCGAAATATCTCCAGTGTCACGTTGGTTTTAAAGCACAAGTGGTATGGTCTGGTCTGCTGAATTACATGCTTGCGCTCTGGGAATTTACGAGGAAAAATTTCGGAATAGATGACTAATTGCTACAATATTAACTTCATACTTACATTCCCCACAAAGCACTGAAGCGAAATTTGTCAGCTTGAGGAAAATGAGACTGGACTGTTTATCAAGACTGCAGAAAAATAATGATCCAACAACCAAATAAGGTGGGGTCTACTATTAAATAGTTATCAATTAAAAAAAGAATCAGCAATCTTTCCCAAGAAATAAGAGCATGCAGAGACAACTGCTGTGTTTTCTCTACGGGCAATTTTATTACAAGTAACAAGTAGGTAACGTTTCTATGGGAAATGCCACCTAGGTTATGGGATACAACATCAAATGCCACAGGCTAAGGTCAGAAACCGTCTGTGGCGATGAGTGAATCTTGACTTTGAGCAAGACGCTTAAACCTCAGGGCCTCAGTTTCTTCATTTGTGAAATGGAGGGCTTGGACTCACTTATCACTATGCCCTTCCTGGCTTTAATGTTCTGTAATGCCATGATGTCTCACTTTGTTTAAGACAAGTGTCTTTTAGAATGTTCTTTAACCACAGCTCTTTTTACATTTCGCCTGGTTTTGCTGAAGGAGAGGCAAGGTTCCTTCCAAAAGAATCTTTCATATAAGAAAAATCACCTGGCAAATCCAGGAGGTTTTAAACTTCCTCTTGCCATTCTGGATGTTGACTCTAAGTCCAATTAAAATAGACTCGGACCTTGAGCAATGGCATAGAATTTTGAGCATCTCAGAAAAGTCGCCCCACTGTTACCTACCTGGAAGACATCTCTGCCACTCAAACACCTGGGCAAAACCCAAAAGCCTTTTATCTGCACAGGAGACCTACAATAGCCTGAATCCTTATAAAAACCAACAGTTAATTTAAGACTACCACCCATTAGCTGCTGAACTGGAACATATCCATTAAAGTTTCAACCACAGAGGCAAACAAATTCAATCAGGATAAGGAGGGAAGAAGGAAGGAAAATTAGGGTTTTGTTGGCTGGTCTTTTGATTTGGGTTTTGGGGAAGTTGGTTTTGTGGGTAGTTGTTTTTTTAACTAACCCAGACTTTAGCCAAAATATCTGCACCTGAAAAATATAAGCTACTTCCTGCTGTTGTCTCTTGAAGAGGGAGATGTAAGTTCTGGCCGTACATTCCAGGAGCAGAGCCACCCTATTCCATCTGTCCAGTGCTAAGATTCACTGGAGCTCAGTTTCAGAGAATACACTGAGCCTCCAATGAAAGTTTGCACACTCGCCTGAACAGGGATCAGTGCAGTGAGATCAATGCTGTGGCGTGTACATCAAGGAAGACCAGGCAATGGGGAAACAGACATCCCTCGCAAACGGGAGGTGGAGCCAGGAAGGCCATCAGCCACTTGACCCGCACCTGGGCCGTTCTCAACCTGCCTAATGTTATAGACGTGCCACACACCTTTGACAAAAACAAATGCTAAAAACAGAAGAGTTACAAATTTTGCAGTAAAATGAAGCAAAGCAGTAAATTGTAGAAGGGGAATATTTTATTCCTATTAAAAGCTGCTTAAAGAAATACAGATTTAATTAGCAGAAAATAAGGTGGATAGAGACATTCTAGGAAATTCTGGAGTGGATTTGAGAGCTCAGTGGCCTTGTTAATAAGAAAGAATTTAAAGAAAAGTAGACTTAATTAGAAGAAAATACGGTGGGTAGAGACATTCTTGGAAATTCTGGAATGGGCTTGAGGGCCCAGTGGCCTTGTTAATAAGGAAGAATTTCATGTAAAAACTAATGATGCTAATGCTACCCTTAACCTGACGAAACACAATTATTATTATCATTTTGGATCCTAAAAGGAATAGTAAGAGATAGAGAAAAACAAGGGGAAGAGGGGAAAAAAGGAGGAGAAAATGGTTAAATGAAAGCAGAGAAAATGGAGAAAGAAGCAGGGAAAGAGTAAATTTCCTAAAGTTATTGAATAAGAATCGAAAGAGAAATAACAACATGAAAATGAGCCATCGGCATTAAACATTGAAGAAGCTCAATGTAGCTCAACTGGTTGAGTACCTACTTCCCATGTATGAAGTCCCGGGTTCAATCCCAGGTACCGCTTAAAAACAAACAAATGAAAAATCAACTTTCATTGGGCAGAAGATGTAGCTCAGTGGTTGAACATATGCCTCTCATGTACGAGGTCCTGGGCTCAATCCCAGGTGCCTCCTAAAAATAATAAAAAAGCTATGTACTATATAACTCCAACTAAATGACATTCTGGAAAAGGCAACGTAAAAAGATCAGTAGTTGCCAGAGGTCCAGAGAGAGGAGAGGAGGGATGAATAGGTAAAGCACAAGCATTTTTAGGGTGGTGACTTATTCTGTATGATACCATCATGGTGGATGCATGACATTATGCAATTGCCAAGACCCAGAGACATGTACAACACAAAGAGTGAACCCAAATGTAAACTATGGGGTTTGTAGCTCTGAGATGAACATAAATCAGGCCGAAAGCAGCAGACCCAGAGAGTCAACGGGGCCACCGGCTCTCCGGGGCTGGACCAACCACAGGCAGGGCTGGCACAGGGGACAGGATGCTCCAATGGCTCAAGAGCATGCTTGGTTTCCTATCTCCTATTTTCTCATGAATGTTTTAATTCAGATAACTCACCTAGTATTACTTCAAAAATAAAAAAACATGTAGCCAAGTATCCACATGTGGGTGAGTTGGTCCAGTCCAAGTAGCCTTGATGATTTTAACAGGATGCCAGGATTGAAGGGGACTGGGTGTTACGTGGCCAGAGTCTAGATTAAAGTAGCAATCATGGAGACTTCCGAGAGATGGAGGAAATAACACTGAGGATAACAAGAGGACATTCCTGGAAGGGCAGAAAAGCTCTGAACCAACAGAGCAGAAATGCAGGAGTGAAGCAGCTGAAACAGGGAAAAGGTGAGACAATCAGGCTGAAACCAGACTCTGGGGGAAACAATACCAGAATGTGTGTGTGAGTGTGTTTACATGTGTGTGACTGACGAGGGACAATGACAGAGGCAGAGGAGACCCAAAAACCAGTATTTAGGAAGATGGATTTCAGAAAATATTTCAGGGAAAAATTGAGAGGATGCAGGATAATGAAAATGACAAGGAAAGAGAAGTATCAATGCTAATTCTCAGGCTAAGAATGTGGCTAGAAGGCTGATGGTAGCACTAACAGATATCAGGAAGTCTGAAGAGGGAAAGTGATGAGTTCTGGCTTCAGGTTGCCATCCTGTGGAAGAAACATCCTACGTGAACCCCAGTGGTCCACGGATGCCCACGTGCAACTGCAGGACGTGTGCCTGGATTCCAACCAAGAGAATACGGCAAAGATGATGATGGGATAGCGTTCTGCTGATTAAGTTATTTTCTATGGCACAGGTGATGGGACGACACTCCCATGATTACATTTACATTTCATTACATAAGACTCCAGCGTAGCAGTCTGGAGAGAGAGACAGAGGGGGCCTTGTGGCAGAAACTGCAGGCGGCCTCTAACAATCAGGAAGAAGCCGCTGCCTTCAGTCCTACGACTGCAAGGAAATGAATGCTGCCAGCAAGATTGGACGCAAATTCTTCCCCAAACCAGCCTCTGGATGAGAAGGAAGCCTGGCTGACACCCTGACTGCAGCTTTGTGAGAACCAGCTAGGCTGTGCCCAGACTCCTGACTCACACTGAGAGATAATAAATGCATGTTGATTTTCTGTTATTTTTCCCCCGAGATGGCTCCCTTGTCTGTTTGCTCATTTTTCACTCATTGTCTGCTTTTTTTTTATTCTTTAGGAGGCACCGGGAACCAAACCTGGGACCTCCCATGTGGGAGGCAGGCGCTCAACTGCTTGAGCCACCTCCACTCCCCCTATGTTGTTTTAAGACACTAAGTTTTGTGATAATTTGTTATACAGCACAGAAAACTAATACACATCCCTGGGAAACTCAAGTGTCAAGGCTAAAGCTCAGGAGAGAGGTCAAAAATGAACGTGCGTCCGTCACGTGGTGTTAAGTGAACCCACATGCTGGAGCCAGATGTCCTGGGACTGAGCCCAGCTCTTCCTCACTGTGTGGCGGTGGGGCAAGTCATGAATATGCTCTGTACCTCAGTTTCCCCATCCACAGGGTGGGGAAAATAATAGTACCTATCACCTAAGGGTGCTGCTGCTGATTAAATTAGCGAGGACCTAGTTAGAGCTTAAAGCAATGCCTGCTCCAGAGTCAGCACTCTCCGGGGCAGGCAGGACAGGCCAAGTTCTCAAAGGTAGAATGTGCTGGGCAAGGCAAGGATAAGGGCAAAGCCAAATCGAGCAGGGAGAGAAGCCCGGGAAAAGCCAAGGAAGAATCAGAAAGTGGCCAGGAGGGTGCGTATAGCATGGGGCAGGGTCTCGCTCACCAAGGCAAGGGAGAACTTCAACGGTGGGATGGCAAGAAACACCAAGAAAAAGCGAGGCCTGGCTGGGAAGGTCATCAGATGGAAAGGCAGTAGAACTAGGACATTCCCGTGGATTAAAAGATAAAGGCTGGGAACGCAACACCCTCTCCAGGCCCGGCTCCCGCAGCCTATTTGGTCACCCAGGGGGCAGGCGACCTGAAGGGAGGTGCGTGGTGGAAGGGGACACAAAGCTGATGCTGGGTGCCGCAGGAGCCGCCCTCGCCGCCACCGCCTCGGCTCAGGACCCATGCGGCGCCGTGTCCTGCCCATGGAACAACGGGACTTGGCACGCGAGGAGCCTGGGCTATGCTAGAGCTGTTGGGACCACCGTGCACAGTGTAGCAGACCCGTAGGGATCTACAGACTCAAAGGATTCCAGGCTTCTACAAACTGCCAGCTCTATAGGGGATGTCCACGTGCCTCTCCACCATACAAGTGAAGCTTCCAACAACACCGTGAAACTGCCAGCTCCGGTTTCTCAGCCTCCAGCAAGGTGGCAGAATCCACTGCAGCTTCTAAAATGGCAACATCAAGGGTCTCAAAAAATACGATTTCCCTCACCTTAAAGCCTACGCCCAAAATAGGTGTTTCACAGAGCACTCCCCAGGTGTCAGTACCCAGAGACCAAAACCCGTAAGAGTTCGGTGAAAACTGTTTCTTCATCAACAATCACAGCAACTGTTAATTCTAAGGAAAATAAAGGATCAAAATTTGATGTTGGCAACTTTGTTCATGGTACTGTATTTTTTTTTTTTTTAAGATTTATTTTATTTATTTATTTCTCCCCACTCCCTCGTTGTTTGCACTTGCTGTGTGCTGTGTCTTTAGAAGGCACTGGGAACCTAACCCGGGACCTCCAGTGTGGGAGGGAGGTGTCCCTTTGCTTGAGTCACCTCCACTCCCTGCTTTGTTGTGTCTCTCATTATGTTTTTTCTTCTTGTGTCTCTTGTTGCGTCAGCTTGCGGCGCCTGCCCGTCGCATCAGCTCGCTGTCTTGCTCATTTTTTTCTCTAGGAGGCACTGGGAACCTCTGTTACCAGCTTTTATTGTGTCTCTCATTATGTTTTTCTTCTTGTGTCTCTTGTCACGTCATGTTGTGTCAGCTTGCCGTGCCTGCCCATCAAGCCAGCTGTCTACTTTAGGAAGCACCAGGAACCGAACCATGGACCTCCCATGTGGTAGGCAGGAGCTCAGTCGCCTAAGCCACATCCACTTCCTGGTATTGTATTAACACTGGGAGTTTCATCTATTCTTTACATTGGATGCAAAACGTATTACTGGAGAAGAAGCATTTGGTATAGAACCACTGACGAACATACCACCATCATTTAAGGATATCCAAGACCAAGGAAAGAAGGAAGATTGATGCAGCCCTATCAGTCAAATTTGGTTTATTATTAGTTTAAAAAATATTTTTTCTCGAAAGTAGTATAAAAAGGCCATGCATATAATGTACAATATATTAGGCAAATGTGTAAAGATTTCTCATTTTTTAAAGGTAAAAAATGTATGGTTTGTTTTTTTGTTGTTGTTGTTGAATCTTTTGGAGCTTACAAATGGTTAATGTAGTGGTTATATCCACTTTTAGCAAATACATAGAAGACTAACACATCCTCTCCCGTTTTTCTGCGGCAATGGTCACATAGGGCCAGTAACTAGACGACATCATCACTGAAGGGCAGGGTGCCAGCTGGGCATGCAAATAAGGAACTTGTCACAGCACTCAGGATTTTAGTAAAAGAATTTCAGAACTTTTCAGAGCCAGATTTATCTTAATTACTAATGCTACACAGCAGAAATTATACAATTGGGTATGCCCAGGTCCTAAGCATAATTCTAGTTTAGGTGTCTCTTCAAAAAGCATCAATACTTGATACGTTGAAAGTGCAGGAGTTGGTTTAGAAGCATAACGCACACCTCCCAAAAGAAAAAGAAGAAAAAAAAAACTTCAATAAAAGCAAAAACATTATCTGGGCTCAGCCCTGTTAGAGATTCACTGGAGCACCGGAGAGCCTGCCTTTTAACTAATAACTTCTTTTGAGCTTTCAATGGTAGTTGATATAAAATTCTCTTACTTTTCTCTGTACAATTTCAGTAAGTTATGTTTAACGTGACAGTGTTTTAAAGACTTAGCTGTTGGCATTAAATAATCCTGGCAGTATAGGAAAGAACTCCTAGAAGTAGATTATTTGCTACTGTGAGAATATTGTCACCACTAGAAATTGCTTTTATGTCATATTCACTTCATTTTAATTTTATATTTAGTGAATAGTTTTAAGAAATGTAGCGTTGCTTTCAATATTTAGAAATGTCTGGTTGAGTGTAATCACACCTACCTTTCAAACAAAGTCCTTTATGTGATTTCCAAGACAATGTTAAGAATTCCATATAGTTGAAACTATAATGAATGCCGTGTTTATCAAGCCAGGGATTATGGGATTCCCCCAAGGATACCAAATGCTGCAGGATGAAAATGCTGCATTTACATGCCATATTAATTTTACTAGACAGATTTGGGGTAGGGCATTTTTATACTAAAACAAACACAAAAATATTTTGGGATGAATTATTTTGAAGTTTTAAAACTAATTTTTAAGACAAAAAATTTCCTGTTTCTTTATTTGGGTATTTCCCCAGACCACTGAAGAGGAGGTACTTTCAGATGTTAATAGGGAGAAAAAGCAGAGTATTGCAGGGACACCATTATTAGCTAATGTATTTTGGGGTATTTTCAGTTTTGCAGCTTAAAAATCAGTATTCAAAACTCAGGGTCAAGGTTTGACAAAAGAGTTATTTAGTCATATGGTAAATACTAAGATAGGATTCTTACCTTCAATGGCCAAAGTAAATCACAACAATATCTAAGAGTCCAAAAACGAGTTAAGATGTCCTGATGAACACACATCTACATTTAATAGAAATAAAATATAACTTGTGATCAGCTTTTGGTTTGCAGAGAATACCAGATATCAAGAATTTTGGTATAAAGGATCATTTCTACTTGCTGCACATTATGACCATGGTGAGGAATATGGATGATAAAAATTATACAAAATATGGATGTGACAGGATGTATGTAACACATGCAGAGCGGAGGAAATTCTGTTTAGAGTAGTTTGAAAAAAGATATGGACTGATAGGTGAGTTGTGTCTTACTAACTTCGCCCTAAATTGGTTAT